>JAKCPI010002282.1:0-33473 GCA_023213315.1 Euborellia annulipes | reverse complement strand
GAAAGTCTAAAGGAGACAAAAGAAAACAGATTTATTTCTTGAACCCACTCAATAAATAGGCATGTTTAAATTTTGGAATTTATTAACTTTTAAATAAACTTGTCATATTTGTCAAAGAATTTCATTTAGTATATTTCCTCTCTCATCTCTCTTATCTTTTGTTTGTTATTTTATTTTAGTATACTATTGTCTTTCTCTTCTCGTTAGATTTCAATCAATCACTTTGTAATACCTGCAATTCTTTGGGACTAGTTCTTGTGCATGTAGCTAGAGTGAGGGTATATTCAAGTTGATGGACGACTAGATTGAGGTAGACAGTTTCTTCCCAATCCACATCTGGATCTCCAACAGGAAGTTTTCTTGAATCTTTACGAAACACGTCAACTTCCGTCTACAAAAAAAAAAAAAAAAAAAAAAAAGAAATAAATAAAAATAATTATTTATTTTACAATTTTTGTATGTTTATTTGTTAGTGGGCTCATAGCTCCAGCGATTTCAAGCATATACGGGGCATATATCGCCTGCTGAGAATCATAGTGGCTAAAGTCCGAAAATTCAATTTTTGAGATAATCCAATCAAACGTTGTTAAAACGTCTTCTCTTTTGATTGCCAAAGTGGCGAAAATATCGATACATGGAAATTCAAAGGTCTTAAAGGACAATATAGCAAAAATGAGTTATATATGCAGAAATGTATAGCTTTTTGATCTTTACAAAACAGTCTAATTAAAATTGTGCCATCTCAAAAAAAGTGTTGTTTACGCCATTAATTAAAATAAAACATAAAGGCGTAAAGAACAAGCTACCTTCGAAGCTAAAGGTTTTAGCTTTTAGGTTTTGTCAAAAAGGATTTGGAATTCTGAGAAGAAGGGTCTTTCAAAGACTAAAATAGTACTAAAGTCAGAAAAGTTATGAGGGAAAATGTTTTTTTTTTTCGATTTTTGATTCTCCTGAAAAGTAGCATTTTGTCCTTTATGACCTTTGAATTTCCAAGCATCGATATCTTTCCAATTTTTTGTTGTTTATGGCCTATTCATTTGATGTCCGGCTTTTTAAATGTATATGTTTATAAAACTTTCAAACGCCTTTTCTCGAATTGTTGAATTTCGGACTTTCGCCACTATGATTCTCAGCAGGCGATATGCGCTTCCTTTAATACCAGGACACAGGACCCTTGACCACATAGTCACAAAAATTGTTCAATATTTTTATGACTCGTTAAATCCGAATCGAAGTTGAATATTAATATCTTAGGAATAAATTTGTAGAATAGTACACCAGCCTTGACGGACCACTATCATATTATTTTATTTTGTAGATATTTCGACCGGCATTACGGCTTGACATCTTCAGACCAAAAATATAATTTGATATACGATATATCACTTGCTGAGAATCTTAGTGGCCCAAGTCCGAAAATTCAATATTTGAATTAAGCCTACCAAACGTTGTTAAAACTTCTCTTCTTTTGAGTGCCAAAGTGGCCAAGATATATATATCCATTCTTTGTTATTGATTCTGGCCTATTCATTTGTTGCCCGGCTATTTCAATTGATATGTTTATAAAACTATCAAACGCCTTTTCTCGAATTGTTGAATTTCGGACTGTCGCCACTATGATCCTCTGCAGGCGATATACACACTGAGTTTATAAAAAACGAAACAAGAAGATAAAGTCATTCAATTTTCTTTATTAGGATCAACCACTGCTAACGTTTCAGTCCTAGGTTTGGACCATCATTCGACCAGGGTCTATGTCATAAACGCATATATGGACCCTGTTACGCATTAGTGTGTCAAGCGCCAGCTACCGAGTTTTGAGAAAATTAACATTAAAGTTTTTTGTTTTCATTGGATTATATATAATTTTTTTTGTGCAAGTAACATTAAATATAAATTTTTTTAGGACATATTTCATAAAAAATACTATTAATTATAGCATTTGAAACAATATCCGTGCTTAACTCAATTTTTAATTTTTTGGCGCTTGACACACTATTACATAACAGGGTTCATATAATCTTTTCCAAAACGGAATCCCCCCACAAGTGTGAAAATTCGGTGGACGCATTTGCTTTTTTCCTTTTTTATCAACATATCTCTACTCTATAGCATACTTCCTCCTTGATATATACTGTATATAAATATAGATAATGATGACCAGACATGATGCAGACCGAAGTATCTGAAAATAATATGATGAGACTAAACTATAAAGACCATTCTCCGAATAATACTTATATATTTCATCCAGCGATAATTTTTCAAAGTAACATTAATATCTTTTTCAAAAAATAACTGTCGAAAACTATTTAATTATTTTTTCATTTTGATTATTGTAATAGAAAGGAAAATAAGGAACAAGAAGGAAATTTTAGTTTAAGATTTGAAATTAAAAATATTCATTTTCTTGGCCCATTGTTAATGATTTTAGATGCAAGTATAAATTTACTTTTTTTTTTAAAGGTCTTTTTCAAATCAAATGAATTAATTATTCTCGCTTGGGACGGGAAGCGAACCCTGGACCCCGGCGCGAGAAGCCAGTGTCTTCTCTCTGAGCCACGGATCACGGTCTTATAAATTTACATAAAATAAATACTTAGTTTAAATAGATTTTAATCATACTTCAAATTTGGGTAAATATCTCGAGGATCCTTTAACATGACGTTTTCTTACAAAAAAAAGAAGATCATCACAATCTATACTGTGCTCAGTTTGGAAGAGAAAATGACGAACAAATAGGTCGGTCCAATAAGTTGTCCCTTGGAGCATGACAAAACCGGAATCTGAAAATAAGCCATGAATAATTGAGTTATTTACTGTATTTATCAGCATGACTCATTGGTCATTTTTTTCTATAATTATAACGACATTCTACAAAAACAAGTTGCAAAACTTTGGTAAATACAGTATAAATTACAAATCTATTTATAGAATAATAATTTCTAATTTTAATATAATTTTTAAAGTAATATATATATATATACAAAAGGAGTGAAATTTCTTATAATCTCACGCAAGATCTTACTATATTAATCTCGACAGTTGATATATATCAAATTTATTTATTAAATGATAATAATTTATTTTTTAATGATAAAAAAATTGAAATCTTTGTATATTTTTAGATATCAGGTTTTTTTAATCTCTGTTCTTACGATCCCCTTTACTATGCACATTTAACAAAGAAATTTATTTTTTGCATTTTATGCCTCAACTTTTCACCCTGGCTCAATTTTCGCTTAGTTTTTGAATCAAGACACTTTATCAAACCACAAATATAATTTAAAATATTGATAGTATTACTATATTTACAATTTGGATGATCTTTTTTTTTTATAAACCAAACAATGATTTCTTTTAATATTTAATTTTAAAAATAAAATTTCCATTTGGAGCGAGGAGACATGACTTGTCGGAATTTTGATATCATTATGAGTTGAACATTTTATTAAACTATTAAGCAAATTAAACTAATTCCTCCTAAAGGTTTTATTTATTAAGAAGGATAATTTGTTGGGGGAGAGACAATTACGAGACAACTCAAATGACGTCACTTATTGACGGCCTTAAACCCTTTTCCCCTGGCCGAAAATAACATTCCTACCCGTTTCTACCTCTGTGACTTCAAAATCTGGACTGTGAATCATTAAATATTGATTGGAAACGTCTTGATTTAACGCTACTAGACTATAAATTTCACGGCACTCTTTGTACTTTTTTTTTTTTGAAGAGTGATATCTTTTGACAAGGGAAATGCAACACACTGCCTGAAATTGCATGCTTATGCACTCTTAATCCCAATTTATGATTTATATTGTTTTGTAATTCCAATATCAGGTGGTGCAAAACTTTAGAGCCTTTCCTACTAGACGTTCCTCATTTAGAGAAGGATAATTTGTAGTTGCCTTTCTATGTCAATGATATGATGGATAAATAAGTTTAGATGCTAAAAATGAAATATTTCAATTTTAATTTGTAATTTTTGATCACAAAAGTGAAAATATGCGCCAGCAAAAAAAGATATAAATTATTTATGAATATTTTTATCAACTTTAAATAAAAAATAAAGGATTTTTATATAAGTTAGCTAGAAATAAAAAATTATCGAATTGTCCATGAAATATTGATTTTGACATTTGATAGAATTTGAAAAAAATAAAATGTATATATATATATATATATATTTATAGCAATATGACATACCATCCTTGAGCAATTGTCTCATCTCTTTGGTCCTCTGGAAATTAATCTCCTCAAGTAATTGTTCTAACATTGTGGGCTGTTGTTTTAAAAGTTGTGAGACATTTGCAAAAGCCATCTTGCCTTGCCCAGGAGTGACAGAACCTCCAAAAGGTCACCGCAAAGATCTCATTGGAAATATATATAAGATTAAATCGATTACAAAACAAGTAACGAAATTATTTTAATTCTATAATCATATGTCATTTTACACGAGGAATGAAAGTTTAAATATATGAAAAAATGATGTCGAGTGTTAAGAGAAACATTCAATAAATGAGCAAGGCCAAGTGAGGCCGAGCATACACTGAAGGGGAGTTGGGAGTGGGGCTGGAGCTTTCCGTACACATGCGCAATACAAAAGCAAAAGGATCTTCGGAGGTCAATGTCCTGCCAGCTGATTCTGACATTTATTACTTAAAAAATAAAAAAATCTAGTGTGACTGTCACACAACTTTCTCTTACCTTTCTCTTTCTTTTCTCTTAATGTACTGTGCTTGTCACACCAGATTTTTCGTCGAGATATATTTAGTTTCCGCAGATATATATTTATTTTTTTTAAACATTCACACTTTTTTCTCATTCACACTCACACTCACACACACATTCACACAGTCTTTTCGGCAACTTAAGCCATTTAAGACTTTTACGATAACCGTTGTTGATTAATATACATATATGGAGTCCAGGCATTCTTATTTAAGCCATTTGGTATCCAATTGGCTTAAATAAAATCATCGGACTGCCTGGGGTTCGAACCCGCGACGTTTGGTATACGAGGTTAGCACGCTAACCTCTACACCAAGCCCCGAATCCTCTCAAAGAGAATTTTTCATTAATTGTTTTTTTAATCTAAATTTTCCTTTTTGATTGGACACCCGAGTGCCCTGTCTTAAATAAAATCATCGGACTGCCTGGGGTCCGAACCCGCGACTTTTGGTATACGAGGTTATCACACTAACCCCTACACCAAGCCCCGAGGGCACTTTTCGGCAACTTGGGCCATTTAAGACTTTGACGATAACCGTTATTATTTATAATATCTTTTGGGGGTCCAGGCATTTCTATTTAAGCCATTTGTACCCAAATTTTTCGGTATAGACGGTAGGCACGCTACCAACTTGACCAAGCCCAACCAAGGCAGAAAAGGCATTTGAAAGCTTTATAAACACATACATTTAAATGGATGGGCAACAAATGAATAGGCCAGAATCGATAGAAAAGGATGGAAATATATTTCTGCCACATTGGTACTCAAAAAAGAAAACTTTTTAATATCGTTTCGTAGGCTTAACTCAAAAATTGAATTTTCGGACTTTCGCCATTATGATTCTCAGCAGACGAAATGTTGATTTTGGAATATTTTTTGTTAGTAAAAATGTTTTTGTTCAGGTGTTATTCCCAGGCCCGGCAACAGAGGGGGGGGGGGGCAGGGGGTTGAATCGAATGTCATAAGAAAAAATTTCACCAACTCCAGACTTAATCGCCGATTTTTATTTTTTTTTTTAATAAATTGTAAAATTTTTTTTTTCAGCTTGTGAAAAATTTAGCCAAATATTACTAGAGTATAACTGAACTTTCCCTCCCTTTATAGATTTATTAGGCCTATTTACAATCAAGAGATTCCTGAATTTTTTTAGGAATCATCTCTCTATCCCATGTTTCATATCGACTGCCGGAAAATTTTTCTATAAGCTAATTATCTTATCTTGTTCCTTTTCCTATTTACTTTATGAGAAAGTCTATTTAAATTTGAAAATAAATAAAAGTACACTCTTATGTACTTTGATACCGTTATGTAAATTTACTACATATGCTGAAATTAACATAGCCTTTTAGATATTCTCTTTGGAGGAATCCAAACTTTTTACTTGCATTTGAATCTGATATTGGATATTAAGATATCAAGGGTGTATATATGATTTTTTTAGAGTGATGAGCGAATTCATATTTGAAGATTCTCCTCTCCTCATCACCCCTCCAAAAAAAATCTGACTTGACTGGTCGCACAGCACACAACTTTCTTTATCCTTCAGCAAGAGAAAGTGTGTGTTCTGTGCTAGTCACACCAGATTTTTTGAGTTGACATATACAGTATAAATATTTATATTTTGTTATCATAGCAACCATTTCTCCTATCTTTCCTATGAAGTACAAGTTCAAGAAGTACAAGACAGGGCCGGAACTACGAGATTTTTTAGGAGGGGCAAAATTTAATTTGCCGCCTCCTACTTAAAATTTTCTCTACAAAATTAATATCATTTTACCTTTTTTTTAGTAAATCTTTCTTTAATTGCCCTCCCCCCCCTGATATCTGCCGCCCGGGGCACGTTGCACCCACTGCCTCCCCCTAGATCCGGCCCTGGTACAAGAGTAAAGTGGTCTTCAGAAAATTTCAATGGCAAAATGAGAATATACATTTTAAAGAGCATCTAAAAAATAATTGATTTTATGAAAATCGTTGGAGCGAAATTTTGAGAAAATGGAAAAAAAAACTGAAAAAGTGCATCAGTAAAGTACTAATACTTTTTGACCGATTTCGTTCAAAAGCTTCGTATCACGTCCCAGGGGGAGGATACCTAACTTAAATATAAAATTTCTACCTCCTAGCCAGTGGCGTAGCGAGGGGGGGGCAAAGGGGGTCATCATGCCCCGGGCGCTACTCGCAATGGTCCGCAAAACAAAAAAATTGATGGATAATTTTTATTTTTATTATAATTGATTTCTGGAAAATATATTTTAAATTTAGTGCCAGTGTAATACCGGTATAATAATTTTGTATATTTTACATATAATATTATATAGTTTTCGAATGGGGGGGGGCGCTAAAAAGGTATTGTGGGCGCGAGTTAAGTTCGCTACGCCACTGCTCCTAACTCTTCGTTCTTGAGATATTTTGTTCACAGACAGATAGACACACACACACACACACACACACAGACAGACCATGTTGCTAAAACCACTTTCAAGGGATCTCAAAACACCTAGGCCTATCTATATCCATCAAAATCTCGACATCGAATTTTTGACATGAATCCAATGCTTTCTTTCTCTCTATATACCGGCTGGGCCAATAGTGCGCGGACGGAAGATTGTGGACTGCCTGAACCCGCGACGTTTGGTATAGGAGGTAGGCACGCTACCTACTACGCCAAACCCGGGGGCATCAATTCAATTGAAATAAAATTTGTCGCTTGGGGCGGAAAACGAATCTCCGGCTTAATACTTTGCCTTTCTTTTAAACCACTCCAACATATTTCGTTATTTCTGTTCATATAAGAATAAGTTTTAATTTATTTTTATTATTTTCCATCAGAAAATAATGTAGCATTCAATTTTTAGTTTTCAAGATATTTACAAAAGATAAGAAGATTCTGTTCCATGATCTCTCTCCCCTCTCTTCATTAGCACCGCTCTGATCGCCTTGCCCATTCCTTTCAAGCTGGCAGCCCCCCCCCCCCCCCCCTTGAGTAGGAGTCTTCAAGATCACCCAACTTTCCCCTCATCTCATTCCTCAGCTTGGCCATTCCTCCCCTACATTCCCCTAACCAAAGGAGTGGGAGTAAATTTCAAGCGCTCTAACAATGTGATTCTTTTATTTCTAGGCCATTTCCCCTTGCCAAGAGCTTATTGCCCTCCCCTCTCACCGTCTCAGCAGTGGCGCCGTCTCTCACCACCCCTCCGCTGGTAGACGAGAGGACGCCTACGAGCCATTGATACCTCCTCCCCCCGTTCCTCGAAATTTCAGGTAAATTTTATATTTTTTAAATCCTTTTTGCATATAAATGATTCTTTTAATTACTTTAAATTAAAAAAGTTTTAATATTTCGATTAAATGTTCAAATTAGTATTAAAAGAAACAAAAGTTGATAAATCGTTTTAACAAGATCAATTTATGATTTTGATATTAAATGTCGATTTCAACTTAATAGTTAAAAGTTGAAAGACCTACCTCCTTTAACATTAAGTGAAATTAATTGTTTTTTATAATAACAACGAATTTTTTTTTCTCAAAACAGGAAACCAACTAACAGCAACGGTTTATTCACCCATCCATCATTGCCAATTGAGAGGACTCTGTAACCAGCCATCTTGGCTTCTTCTCTTCAACAATACCCTGGTGATTATTTTTAATTCAAACAATAAGGCTTGTTGTTAAATGGTAAAATATTTATTACTAACTAACCGATTTCGATTAGCCACGATCTCATTTAACAATAAGGGAGAGTTATTATTTGATTCAAATAAATAAATTTTTAGATGACATACAAAAAATTAGATTTAAAGACTGAATATAAATATGATCTAATTTATTTACTAGCTGCACAGCCCGACTTAAAAGGCCATTCAAAAGCTCTCTTTAAACACCCAATTTTTATTTCTCTTGCTATATATGAATATCTTATTTAAGATTCCTATAATAACTAGCTGCAAAGCCAGATTTGGGCGGTTTACTCTGAAACAGCATTTCCACAAATTCTGAAAATTTTTAATTTTTCTTCATAATTTATTTGTAAATATTTATTTCATTAAAAAACTAGCTGCTCAGCCAGATTTTGGAGAGTGGGCCATAATAGGCCATCTATCCATATTTGAAATCCGCAAAAACTTTTTATTACTCATAATAAGCTTACTTATAAATGTCTTATCATTTAATTTAATAACTAGATGCTTTGCCAGACTGGGGCGGCCCAGCTGGGATCTCCATATTCGAAATTGCCCGACTTAAAAGTCAAAGAGCCTCTTTAAACCACACACAAAAATTTTTTATTTCTCTTGCTTTATATGAATATTTGAGGGCGATAAGGAGAATAAAACTACGACGATAAGGAGAATAAAACTACGATTCCCAGCTACAAACAACTACTGTATATATGAATATCTTAAAATTTTTATAACTAGCTGCATAGCCAGTTTTGGGCGGTTTACGCGGAAACACCATTTTCACATTTTTAATTTCTCTTCATAATTTATTTGTAAATATTTATTTCATTAAAAAACTAGCTACTCAGTCAGATATTTTTCATAATAATCATCATATTTCTCTTAAATGTATTTCTTCCCTTGATCCGTAGAAGTCCTACAGAGGTAAAGCATTAGCTTCATGTGCTCTTGTTTGCCTCCCGTTTTAAGTGAGAAATATTTATTTCTATTAAATTGGCTTCCAATCAAATGAAAATTATAGGGACAGGGTCGAAATGTTCTCAGATGCAAGACAAAAAAAAATTATTTCTTTTAATATTTTTATTTAAACTATCTGCATAGACAGATTTGGAGGACCTAGTCTCTTTAAGCCTCAAAATTTTTTTGATTATTGTTATTACTTATAAATTTTCTTTTTTCTATAAAAACTAGCCATGCATCTAGACTTGGACGGCCCACTTAGAATTTGAATCTCACACCGAAAATATTTTTTATTTGACTAATAGTTACCGG
Source organism: Euborellia annulipes (assembly GCA_023213315.1). NCBI lineage: Eukaryota > Metazoa > Arthropoda > Insecta > Dermaptera > Anisolabididae > Euborellia > Euborellia annulipes. Next base: position 23,795 of record JAKCPI010002282.1, on the reverse strand, counting down.
TATTCAGATATATTTCATTTCTCTTAATATTTCAACTTCGAAGGCCAATTAAGCTGCTCTCAATAAAATTAGGAATATTAATTTTTTGTTTGTTTTTTCAAAAAATTACATTTCCATATCATTAATGAATATTATGATAAATGAATTCATTGGGTGTTATATTATCAGGTACAAGTCCTCAGGAGAGGAGTTTTTAAATCTTGAGGAATTTGTAATTTATTATCTAAAAATAAAATACATAAAGAGAATTATAGTATTTTTTGGTTCACTAGGGGGGGGGGGGACATACTAATTTGCTTCTGATTCTAAAATGTTTTCAAACTTTTAATAAAAGGGATTACATTTTTTTTTCAGATAGTCCTTGAACTTATGAGACAATATTTCTCGGACTCAATCTCCAGATGCTGTATTTTACCTAAACAGGCATCATCATACAGAACGAGACTTGTATAAAAAGTTGGAGGGGTTATTATTACTTTATACACGAATGATGAAGAACATTACTCTTCGATTCAGCTGGTAATTTTTTTTTCTTAAATTAATTTTCAATAAAATAAATTTGACTTTCTATTGCCTATATTATATTTTTATTATAGAAAGCATTGTTTTTTTTATATATAAGCTGAAATAGTTTTTTAGCGAAACAATCCAAAAATGTATTACATTATTTATTAATTACTGTCGTTTTCTTTTCTTTCAGTTCCCGGTCTACTTTCATGAGATTGATTTGACTTCTGCCCTCTCTTCTGGAGTAACAAGTGAGCCTCGCTTCTGCTGCAGCAATTCTTCTCGAGTAGCAACTGATCTTCTCTTCTAGTCTTTCTACTGAGCTTCTCTTTTCAAGGAACTTGAAGTAAGGCCAGCGATTATATTAAAGGAGACTCAGATTTTTTACAGTTTAACTAGAGTTGAGCTCTTCTTAAATTTTTACAGTCAAAAAGAGTCAGGTGATATTCTTTTAGAAATTGTTAATAACAGCGCTAGTTTGATGTCAAAATTAATATCGATATGATATTTAGGCCAATCTTAAAAATTTGAAAAAATATTATAAACCATATAGTTGGTGATATTTTTTTCAAATTTCTAATAAAGGAACAATATATCATTACAATATTATGTTCTTTAAATTAGATTAACTTGAAACTATGTTCTCTTACTAAATTTTTCCAAAAAAATCACCAAACTTAAGTTGACTGATGACAATTTTAGTTCTTCAACTCAAGTGTATCTGTAATGTAAGATGACAAAAAAAAAAAAAAAAAAAAACTTAAATTCTTTTCACAACAATAATAATTTACAATCAAAGATAAACTTAAAAAGTTTAATATTTAAAAATAACATTTTTTTAGATTTTGATCAATAGTTGAGAATTCGCACATATACACACACACACTCACATATATTATGTAAGTCATGTGGTTCCCAACTTATTTTCAATTATAAACCGTTATTTATTCATTTTTGTATTCATAAAACGGATAAACGAAAAACGATTAACATTTTCAAAGACAAATTATGATTCTATTATTTTAATAATAAAAATGATTAAGAAATTTTCATTTTTCTTCTGAATCTATCTTATCTTTAATTTTTTCATATTTGCCCTTGTCCATCGTGATGTTGTAATTTATATATAAATTACAAAAAAAAAAAAAAAAAAAAAATGAAATAAATAATAAAAATAAATTTAGGCTAATTTTTATATAAACAAGAACATCTCGTGGTGCAATTGCAATGCGCGGTGGTTGAGAACCCTGATTTGCAACTTGGTTATTTTCATTTTTATACTATAAAAACTACTAATTTCTCTAAATAAATGTAGATTTCTATTTTTTCCGAATCATTCTTATACCGTGTGATTTTTTTTTATATATAAATAAAATAAAAATTGTAATAAATAAAGAAAAAAAAATCAATTTATATATAAAAAAACGAAATTATAGATAGCGCCTATTTGAAAAAAATTTATAAAAATTGATTATAAAATTCAATTTTCAGTTCAAATGAAGTTTAAAGATGAAAATAACTCCCTCAATCCTCTCCCTCCCTACCCTTCCTCTCAAACACCACACACACATAGGTATTTTAGGCCCCAAACTCTCTTCCTCTTTAGGTTAGGTTTCCTTGCTGCCTTTCTGCGAGATCACCAAGTCGTCATGTTATAAGGTGTGTTCTGCCATTCTGGCAAACATTTAGCTAATAGGTAATGAAGAAAGGGTGGGTTTTTAGCTTCAGGGCTTCTCTTTCAGTGTATTCTTCGAGCGATTCGATGGAAATGGAGGATGGAAATGAAACAAGGTATTTACATGCCCTCTCTATAGGAGTAGGAATGGACATAAGGTCCATTTAGATTTTTTAATTCTTTATTTACAAACTAAAAATTATATTTTGAATCAAATATTCAAATTAAAGAAATTTCATCAAAAAAGTTAAACAAATTAATTAATTGAAGCAGCCATTTTTAAACTATACATATTCTACACATAATAAACCTTATAATATCAATATAAACACAAAAACCTAAACTAAACAATTTTGCCACAAAATTTATTATATGGCTGCAAATATTTTTACCAATCTGAGTCTCCTTTATTTTTAATAAGCAGATCATGTCATCGATGATGAAGGGGACGGTTTCTATAAATTTAAATGTTTAATTTTCAAAATTTGTTTTTAGACTTGTTAAAATTTGTTTTTGACAATTTTTAATTTCGAAGGGATTTTTTTCAACTCCTAAATCCCCTCAGATCCGCTTATTTTTATTATTTTTATTATTGCTTGCGAAAAACGAGTAAAGCCAAGAAGTCTAAAAAAAAAAAAAAAAAAAATATGGGAGTTTCAAATGGTTAAAAGATTACAAATTTAGAGATTCAGTACAAAAAATAATTTAATTTAATTTAATAAAATTAATATTTTTTATTTTGTTTGAAAAATTTCTTTGAAAGTAGCTATCTTGTAAATGTAAAATGTTCAATTTTTTTTATAATTAATTAAGAATTTGATTTATTATAATAACTCCATTGTCTCTTTACTCTTCTTTCGCAAGCAATAGTTATATAAGTAAAAATTGTAAAAAGCAAAATAAAAATTAAATTTATAGTTATCATATTTTTTACATTTTAAATAGTTTATTTGAATTATATATAGTCAGTCCTTGACTTAAGTGACTGCTAATTAAAATTTTATAATTTTTCTTAGTATAAAATTTATTTAATAATTGTTTCATAATTTTTTTGAAGTATTTTAGGCACTTCTTCATCAGCAGTTCACATTCAAATGCCATATACAAGTTAACTTGCTTGCAATTCTTTATAGAGTCCTTGGATCAAACTCCAAATGCTCTAAATTAATTTGTAAATTCCTTTAATGGTTGAATATTAATTTATATGTGACATGAGTGTGAATCATTAAAAGAAGTCCCGACAAGTCCTTCTGAATTATTTGGAACGTTATTAGATAAAAGAAAACTCACACAAATTATAAAATTTTAATAAGCAAACACTTATTCAATTTATTAGGAGCAAAATTTATTTGATATATTTTGAAATTTTTAAAAATTTTTTATTTATTTACCTCACCACTTAATCCTTGATTTAAGGTTGAGTCGAATTCATAAAAATATTGTAAGAATTTCTATTTAAGAACAATTTTTTTCATCATATCATCGAAACCAAATTTTATTTTTTCTCTATTTATTGAAACTTTAAAATGTCAATGGATCTACTGTATTTTTTTATTCTGCTTTATTATTTCAATTGTTGTTAGAATTAAGGGACATAATTTTTTTGTAAATATTTTTTGTAAACTTGAGCTCTCTCGGATTTCCGTTCGCTAGAAAATCAGCATGCAATCAAAAATCACTATTTACCCCCGTTAGGCAGTCTAGAGTTTGGAAGGAAGAGACGAGTTCTTGTTTTTTATTTTTTTTTTTTTATTTTTGATATAACTCAAAAACCGAAACTTGTCATGTTTCATTGGATTCTTGATTCTGATCACATTGATTTCGAACAGCAAGTGAATATAAAGATTCTCTTGTGGAGAGTAATAACAACCTTTCGATAAATGATTAATAGATTTAGGCAGGTATTTCATCATCAGTACTCAGTTCAGTTCGGATCCTTGTGTTAAGATGATAAGTCCAATGAAAATACAACAAGTTTCTTCTATTCGGACAAAATTAATTAGGCCTTAGGCCTATGAAAGTTCTCTTCGGCCAAAATTAAATGCATGTCTTTCGATTTTTATTATATTAGGGAATGATAGAGGTGAGGGGGATCACTCTCCCCGGGCGCAATAATATTTAAATATAGGTCCCTTTAGCTTAGCTTCACTTAAACAACAATGATATTTGAATTTGGGAGAGTGGTCACAATTAATGAATATGCAATTTTTGCACTTCTAAAGCTCTTTTTAAGATCTTTATGATCTTTCTTTTCTGATTTTTATGCATTTTATGCGAAGAATGAAAAGGAAGAATTGTGAGTGAAGTAATACGAACATTCATTCTTCGAAGACTATGAAGACCAAGAATACATATCAACAAAGACATAATCTATGAAGATCAAAAAGACATCAACAAAGGCAATACTCTATGAAGAAGACGCCTCCTCGCCTCAACCTCTTCAAAAGAAGCTTACATGTGTGAATTTGTATTGTGTATTTAAAATAATATTTTTTATGTAAAAACTATGTATAAAGTATTAAAAAAAAAATAAATGTTTCCCATTTTATTTTTCAGCCGAGGATGTCAACTTGTATTCATAATTAATTCATCAAAAGAGAATTAATTTTGAATATGGGTTTTTTATTTAACATTTTGAGATTTTTTTGTTTAGATAGTAAGCGAGCAGAAACCAACACCTGAATGGATTTCTTCAAATGAATTTTGCCAACTTACTATGTTATGGTGCATCTTTATGAAAAAGTAATTATTTTTTTCTTATTTTTAATAGTATAGTCCTTGATAGTGAATTTTTTTTTTTTTTTTAGAATAAAAAAAAAATTCACACTTTTTTCTCATTCACACTCACACTACCATACACATATTCACACACAGTAGAGTATCCAGGTGGGGGCTCGCCCCCTCCGCCCAAGGCGAATCAAGCTTTTGGCGCCCCTCGTGCATCCCATGTTGTTGAATTGAATCATTTTTTTTATGCAACGGTGAAGAGGCTTTTTATTTTCCTCCTCCAGTTTTTCCCTTTCCCCTATGGTTGCATAAGTACAAGGCGTTCTCATAATTCAATCAAATTCAAAAAGACGTATTTTTTATTTTATTTTATTTTTTTAATAAAAAAACACTCACACTTTTTTCTCATTCACACTCACACCCACACACTCACACAGTCTTTTCGGCAACTTGGGCCTTTTAAGACTTTGATGATCACCGTTATTATTTATAATATCTATTGGGGGTCCAGGCTCCATTTGGGACTCCAGGGGGTCCATTTGGTATCCAAATGGCTTAAATAAAATCTTCGGACTGCCTGAGGTCCGAACCCGCGACGTTCGGTATAGAAAGTAGGCACGCTATCAATTAGGCCAAGCCCGTAGTGGTATTTTTTATTGAAAATGAAATTGTCTATTTAGAAGAAATATTTTATAGGAAAAGCTACTAACCGGAAGACAAATGGTTCCTGATTAGGGGTTTTAATATTTCTTAAAATAAAAATATTCCAGATTCAACGATTTTTTTTAAATTGAAAAATCAATTAAGTTATATTTTAGATTCTCTTTAAAATGTATATTCTCATTTTGCCATTGAAATATTCCGAAGACCACTTTACTCTTGTACGCCATAGAAAAGAGGAGAAATGGTTGCCATGGCAACAAAATATAAATGTTTTCACATATAAATTTTACATCTTGAAAATGGAATGTACCGTACTGTCGTAAACTAAATACATGTCGACACAAAAAATCTGGTGTAACAAGCACTGTACACAACTTTCGATTACCTTCGGAAATCAAAATTTGTGTGCTGTGCGCCAGTTTTATAAAAAAACACTCAAACTTTTTTCCCATTAACAATCACACTCACACACACATAGACACAGTCTTTTCGGCAACTTAGGCCATACTAGACCAAGCCCGAGGGCAAGAGGTTCAAAGTTCAAACGTTAAAAGTTTTTAACAAATCTTTATTTGACTCCAGACAATATTTTGTCCACTTGCTGTAGGACTTCTTCAGATGATATATACCAAATTATTAAACAGTCGGGCTTTAACAAAATATACACAGACATAATATGCCTCTCTATGACTCAACCAAGAAGTCCTACAGCAAGTCGATGAAACATTGTCGCAACCACAGAAGAAGTCCTACAGCAAGTGGATGAAATATTCTCTGAAGTCAAAATAAAGATTTGTTAAAAAAAACTTTTGACTTTTAATTGAACTTCTTGGTCCCAATCTTATTGAATATTGCAAAAAAGAGCTTAATCTAATTTAAAATATAATTTTTCAAATAATAAATAAAAATTGAGTACAGTACTTCTTTCCTAAAAGGAAATAGTGGAATCAGAAATGAATTGTAAATTCACAGGAGACATGGAAGGTGCAGTGGGTGGGGGGCGAAACCTCCTGCCTGTCGGGCGGAACCCAACTTGTTTATTATAACAACAAAAAAAAAAAAACTGCAATATATCAAATTGAAATAATCTAATTGATAATATGTAAGCTAATTGAGAAAGTCCATTACTAAATATTATCTCTCTAAATTTGATAAAATTGAGTTTAATAGGATTATATAATCATTTTTACCATTTAATTCCTTCAGTTAATTGCCTCCACTCTATTAAATGTAAGAAAATGAAAAATTGATGAAATATAGGTTTATTAAAGAATCTCAATTATAATTAAGTTTTATTTATTTGTGATTAATTCAGTTGCGTACATGGAATAAAATAAAATGTCATTAATTTTTATTTTATTTTTTAATTTTAATTCAAAAAATATTTTTTGAAAACAAATAAAAGATTTAAAAAAAAAATCAAAACAAAAAAGACTGGCCTTTTTGGAAAGCCTTGAGAATAAGAGATTTCCTCTAATTTTCCCAAAGATTTTTGAAACTTCCAAAAACAGCCCGATGAAAATTATTTCTCAAGAAATAATTTTTGTTTTATGTACAAATATTAATTTTTTTTTTTGGTAATAGTTTTAATCAGAGGCGTAGCTATATTTTTATTTTTTAAATTAGAAATTTGAGCAATACAGGGTGTATATAATTTTTTCATTTTTTAAATGTAATGGGGGCTGAGAGGGTTGGAGAGTGTTCTGTGGTCTTTCAAGTTAGTGTACAGAATTAACTGTAATCTTTTTAATAATATTCTTTCTGAAAATATACATATATTGTTTTTAGAAACAATAATTTGTTAATTATTTACATGTTAATATATTCAAATGATATTTTTATAAACGCAAGAAAAGATCTCGTTATATTAATTAATATATCGCCTGCTGAGAATCATAGTGGCGAAAGTCCCAAATTCAACATTTCGAGAAAAGGCGTTTGAAAGTTTTATAAACATATTGGCCTACATTTAAATAGGCGGGCAACCAATGAATAGGCCGAATCAATAGCAAAGAATGGAAATATATTGTCGCCATTTTGGAACTCAAAAAAAAAAGTCCTCTTAACAACGTTTGGAGGCTTAACTCAAAAATTGAATTTTCGGACTTTCGCCACTATGATTCTCAGCAGGCGATATAACATTATCAAAAATATTTACAAATATTTTTTCTAGTAATTAGAAAAATTTATTTTTTTTATTTAAAAAATAAATTTTACGATTTCACAAGTATTGTAATTAATTCTTGTCCATTGATTAATTAATTTATTTTCTCTTAAAATCCGTACGAAATTTTGGAAACCATTCTTGTAAAAAAATTATTCTTATCTAGCAATGTTTTGTAATATTTATGGCCTTATTCATGTTTTTGTAATATTCATAAACAGAGATATTAATGAAATAGTATATCCAATGATTAACATATAACTGATTGTATATAAACACATTATTTGTTTAATTCACTTTTTGATTTAATGATTATTATTATTTCTCTTAACGAGTGTAGGCCTAATATTTCCATGACTTTATTATAAAGTTCATGAATAACAAAATTATTTGTTCATTACGATCGTGTTGTTAATGATGCACACGAATCTGCACAGCTGCTATTATTATTTGAGTTGTTGGCTGATGGGTCCATTGCGATTGAAATGAACTCTTCAGCAAGATCACGATCCATTCCTGTATAAGTTTTTGCTAATTCCTCTTCACTTGGAGATGGCTGTTGTGGTGGAGGATCTGGACAGGTGATACTTGCAGAAGCCATTCTCCGATGATAATTTTGTCGTCGTGATTTTCTTGATTTTCGAGTATCCTTAAAGTTAGACAAAAATAATTTTAGAATAATACAAATTCATAAATTTTTAGGTGTTGTTAATGAAAGTAACTCGCTAAGCCGACAAGCATTAAGCATATAATGAGGGAGTTGGGGCAAGGGCGGATCCAGAGGTGTTTCTCGGGGGGGGGGGGGTAATCTGGTGTGACTCGTCGCACAGCACACTATTTTTTTAATTTCGGTAATTTAAAAGCGCATTCTGTACTTGTTTGCCAGAATATAAATACACATCAAATTTTTAAGTATTAATTTTAAAAATTTTACATTGAAAATAAATTTTTTTGCGAAAAAAGGTATTTTTTCGAATCTCGGGGGGGGGTAATTACCCCCTTTACCCCCCCCCCCCTTGTATCCGCCCTTGAGTTGGGGAGAGGAGGAAATTTATCATATGATCATTTTTAGGTGATGAATTTCCTCTTTGGTAGTCAACTTTAGGCAAATCGATTCTGAAGGTTTATAGTATTGCAGGGCCGGAACCTAGGAGATTTTTTAGGGGGGGCAAAATTTAATTTGCCGCCCCCTCTATAGTATAAATATTGCCCTGATCTCAAAAATTTTTCTGCGAAATTTTTTTTTTGTTTCGCAGAACTCAAATTTTCCCGTCCGAAAAAAATATTTGTGACCTGGTTTTTTGAGAGACGCAAAAGTGTGCCAGCCCCCTGATATCTGCCGCCCGGGGCACGTGCACCCACTTGCCCCCCTCTAGGATCCGGCCCTGTAGTATTGTCACCATTTTAAATATTAATTATAAGCCACAAAATAATTAATTAAAATTTTTCAAATTTATAATAGTAGCAAAAAACAAAAACATTAATCAAGTGAAAGAAGTTAAAAAAAAAAAATGTATTATTTAAACCTAACCAAAAGAATTTAGAAATCACTTCAAATTTTTTTTTAATAATAATAATAATGCATTCTTTTTTTATGATAAAATTTCGAAATCGTTTTTTTATGTGAAGAAATTTAAAAAACTACAAAAACTAGATTTTATAAATTTATTTTAATTAGCCGTCTGACCATAGATAGCACAGAGATAAATTTTTCGCCTCTTGTGCTAGCAACCAGGAGTTCAATTCCCATCCCAAGCCACAAAAATTTATTGCAATTAATTTGGCTATTGATAAATAGAGCGCAGTCTAAATGGTCTCAAGGAAAGATGAAAAATTTGATAGATAAAAATTGGATAACGGGAGTGAGTTCGGAATCCAGGCAATCCGATGAAAATTAATAATTTTGATACTAAATGTCTGGACCCCAGCATATCGCCAGCTGAGAAACAAAGTGATTAATGTCCGAAATTCAACAATTCGAGAAAAGGCGTGTGAAAATTTTATAAACATATACATTTAAATATCGTAATTATTAATATAAATATTGTTTAAAGTTTAAAAAGCCTTAGATGTCGAAAAGACATTAAAAAAAATTCTATATCTTATCGCTACTCCCGCTCCCCTTTCTAAATAATCATTAAAACCCTTGTTATAATATAATTAATGAAACTAAAGGTAATTTCATTTTAATAATTTAACGATCTGAATGGAGTTAATTAATATTGAAATATTATTAACAAACCTGCAAAACAGATGAACTATGTCTACTTGATGGTCTTGCAGCAAGAATTGTTTGCGGGGGTGATGTTAATAAAAGAGGATTTAAAAAAGCTGGCGTGACCACTCGTGTCTGAAATATTTATAATAAAAAATATTAATAAAACAAAAGTTATAAGAACTAGGGGCCTATAATATATATCTCTCTCTCTATTAAGTCATTAGCCGGCCATACACGAACGGGTATTTTTGACAGGTGACGGTTTTTTCTTGGAAAATCGCGGGCGCGGCCTGTACGTTAGTGGCGGGACTATCGGACAGCAGGCAAAGCCCCAGAATCGCGGCCTGACGCTTGCACACACACGGGCGGATCAAGCTGGCAGGCCAAACCCTCAATTAAAATTGACAGGTTTATTTTAATTTAATTTTTCAACATAACCTAATATTTAGCCGGCCATTTTTCTGATATGAATCTGTCTCTGATATATTATTATAACCTATAAAATCAATGTATAATTATAATTTTTATAATAAATTAATAATTATAATTATTATAAATTAATAATTATAATTATTATAATAAATTAATAATTAAAATTATAATAATAAATATAATTATAATATAGTATAATTATTATAATTATATTTATTATAATAATTATAATTATTAATTTATTATAATAATTATAATTATTAATTCATTATAATAATTATAATTATTAATTTATTTTAATTATTTTACATTAATTTTATAGGTTATAATGATATATCAGAGACAGATTCAGAGATAAAAACTAAAATCTAATAAAAATGGCCGCCTAAATGTTAGGTTATGTTGAAAACCCGTGGCCCGTCACTCTCGCCATCGAGTATGCATGAAAGGCCTCAGACCCGCGAGAAATGGAAGAAAAACCGCGGGTTTACACCACACACGTACAGGTGAAGTCCGCGGGTGGGTTTGTTGGCGGACGCGACCTGCACGTTAGTGGACGACAGACAGGCCTTGCCCGGCAGGTCAGTCCCGTGGGTTAAACCCACGGGAGTGACGTGCGGGCTTGGCCCGTCAAAAATAACCGTTCGTGTATGGCCGGCTATTAGTGTCAGACCTGACAAATTAGGGTAACTTTCATAGGAATAATTCTGAGGTGGGTTCCCGTTTCCTTCCTCAGGAGGAGGCATCTCAAATAGAATTGGATAATTATTTGCCATGAGGTGAATTTGAACTTGAGTTGTTTTCAACTCAGGATTATAAGCTTAACTGCTTTATCCACTCGACTAATCAATCGCCTCCCCAATCTATTAATATATCCTTGGATTTTCTTAACTTTTATAGAAAAATGTTTGGTAGGTTATTACTTCATCATATTTAATTTTTAACCAATTGTTTAAAATATATTTTATCAATATTGGAATAAATATTAGAATGAACTTTGAATTTTAAATCAATAAGATGGGATTATATAATAAAAGCGTCTACTCCTATTCGAAGGGATATATTCCACCCGCCAGATCCTATTGGAATGGAATTATATTTTTTAATGTGATATACTATAATTAGCAAAAATTCCTGACCGATGGTGGTGGAGGAGGTACCAGCAAGACATTAGCTGAATTGGAGGGGTATGCTGAATAACCCAATTTGCAATTCTTCGCTCTTTGGAGCCTCCAGTCACAATCCAGGGACCACCACTAGATATTGCCTCCAGTTGTCGATGTCGAGATTCAAGACGATGTTTCGAACATGGACATACTAGATGATAACATCTGAAATAGAAAATAAAAAATATTTTAAGATAATATATCACAATTTTTAGATTTCATAAAAGCAATACTTGCAGGTTTAATTTGACAATCAAATACAAAACACATGTTTACAAATAAAAGAAATGAATTTTGTAATAATATTTATTTATCAGAAAAAAAAACGAAAACTTTAATATATAGGCTAATAGGTAATGGCTAAATAGTGTGAAATTAAAAAGATTGTATTGTGGTTAGATTTCCAATTTCGTTTTATATAAATCTTATTCTTCAATGAATAAAAAAACATTAAGAAAATAAATAATAGAATTTTTTTTTTTAAAGATTCAATATTTTTCACAATTTTAATTTATTTAGAAATTGACACTTACTTAAATGATGTAACCAGAGCTGCTAAACATTCTAAACTTGAGACAAATACAAGTCCCAAATTGGCTAAAAGCGGAGCCCAATTTGTAGAGCCATTTTCTAATTCAACTTCGATTAAAGGCAAAACCTAAAAATAAAACGATATAAAATAAAATATTGTGAAAAATAACAGGGCTGAGAAACAATGCGCTGGTAAAACCTTCCTTTTTTCTGCAATGAAATATATAAAAAATAATTATAATAATTTTTCTATTCACTTATTAAATAGTGTAGGAAAAATTTCAAGTCAGAAAATCCTATTTGTAAAAAAAAAAAAATAAAATAGTTTTACAAACATTTAAATCATAAATAAGATGTTAGTTAGGGTTGCAATCACAGGGGTGGGGGGCAGTGGGTGCATGTGCCCCGGGCGGCAGATATCAGGGGGGGCGACAATTAAAGAAATAATTACATAAAAAAAAAGTAAAATGATATGAATTTTGCATAGAAAATTTTAAGGAGGGGGCGGCAAATTAAATTTTGCCTCCCCTAAAAAATCTCCTAGTTCCGGCCCTGTGCAATCAGTCAACAATGAAATAAAAACTTTTTATCCCACCAAAGTTTTGAGTCGTAACCATCTATTGCAATAGTATTGAGACTAAAGCCAGGTAGTTAGGCAACCCAAATGGCACACGCGCATTAAAGCTTTCTTGTCTGTATTAGAAATATCTTTTTCAAAGCAGACAATAGGCCGAACGACCCTTTTTAACCTTTTTTGTAAAAAAGATATTTCTCACACAGTCAAAAAAGCTTTAGTGTGCGTGTGCCATTTGGGCTGCTTAACTACCTGGCTTTAGTCTCAATAATATTGCAATAGATGGTGTATACATCGCTTCCTTTTTCAGAACTTCGACATTAAGACAAAGCTATTAAGACAGTCAACACATGCTTTCGGTACAGAGATCGGTACTATATAAATAATTTATTATTATAATACACGATATCTATTTATATTATTTATATTTAAAACTTGAAAACTGCTGTAGAAAGGAGCGATGTGCAACCCAAAATGCCTACTCAGAGGCGTACCGAGGCAGTTGGAGGCCTGGGGCGGCACTAGAAGAGGGTGCCCTATATTGAATTTTTTTTTTTTTTTGAGGGGGGGGGGGTAAAAATTTTTCCTGATCTCAAAAATTTTTCGAAAAAATATTTTACCTTTTTTTTAAAGACGCCAAATTTTTGCCGCCCGCGGAACCAAAGTTTGCCGCCGCGGAACATTTTTTTTTCGCGGAACCAAAATTTTTTCCCGTCCGGAAAAATATTTTACCTTTTTTTAGAGATGCTAATTTTTTGCCACCCGCGGAACATAAAATTGCCGCCGGTGAACATTTTTTCCCCCGCGGAACCTAAATTTTTCCGGCCCTGCCGCAAGGGCCCCGGGGCCTCTCAAAGGGCTTATATGGGGCCTATGTCGGGTCGGGGCCTGGGGCGGACCGCCCCCCCCCTCGGTACGCCACTGTGCCTACTAGAATAATTTTATTTCATCCTTGACTGCTTACCTCCTCCATTAATCATTACAGCCACAAAAGGAAAGTATATTTGAACCTTAATTTAATATTTGATATCCAAATGACTTAAATAAAATTATCGGTCTGCCTAGGGTCCGAACCCGCGACTCTTGGTATAAAAGGTCAGCACGCTACCATCTTCACTAAACCCGAGGGCACATACACATATTTATTATTAATAATTACATCAAACCTTCTGTGTCCGTGGCACTGGGAGGAGACAGAGTTTTGAAGTTTTTTATTGCAAAATTCTGAAATAAAGAAGCTTTTTGAAAAGATGAAGGCCGAGTTTGAAGGGAGGGAGGGGGGAATAAACTCATTATTTTAATGTTATGATATTTACTATAGCGGTCAAATTACTTTTAATCTAATTTATTTATTTTTTAAATTAATTTAAGATCCTTCGACGTCCTTCATTCTCCGTCCAGCCTGACCGGTAGGCTAACTTAATTTCTTATTTCTATAAACCAAGAAAAAAAATCTTTAAATTAAAATAATATTTAGAAGAATACCTCATTTGCATCAATATTTTGAATAAGACTAGGTCGTTGAGCGTCCCTGACAAGGCCAATAGCCGCAAGAACAAGAACCAAATTTCCAACGGCGAAGGCGATTAATGAAGCAGCCAGGAATACGGTGACCGCCAACGGTGATGAAGGTTCTCTTCTTCTGCCATTGTTAAACGTTTGTAAACCGGCAAGAATACCGGCAACACCAGCACCAACCGCTACCGCACCACCCCATAATCCAGATGCCACATTGGCGAGCGATGCCTCGTGGATAATCGCGAATACAGCCAAAACAGCCATTGCCACGCCAAGGGTGAGTTGAGAGGCACCCAGAAGAGATGCCCAACTATCCGACCAGATGGATTTTCCGCTATCACTTGACTGCACAAACAACACAATAACAGAACTAATTAGTTTACGCTAATTAGTTTAGATAATTTTGAAATTAAAAAAAAAGAAAATCCTAAAATTAATATACTACATTCTACTCTTTTTCCGTCACTTTTATTTTAAATTGGGACCTGCATTATTCAAATTTTCATTCATTTAAAATGGATTAATTGTTAAAATAGTAATTTTAAGTTGGACTAATTGTTTGTTATATTCATTGGATAACTAATGTATTCATGGAAACCAATGTTTGTTGTCACTGTTTTGTTGTCTATCTTTTTTTAATATCAATAAATAGTCTTCGCTGCATTTACTAGAAGCATTTACTAAGTATTTATTTCTTACTTTTAGTAAAATCTCTACAGGTTATGGGCCCAGTCGATACAGGAAAATAATAAAATTGTATTTGAAGAAAAAAAAAAAAGGAAAAAAAATCAAATATGGAGACTGAGCAATTTAAAATTGAAAAACTAAAAGGTAGTAGTGATTGGTCGCAGTGGAAGTTCTTGGTGAAGATATTTTTAAATGCGGGTGAGCTTTTTGAAGTGGTTAGTGGTAAAACAGAAAAACCACAACTTGAAATCGAGACAACCGAAGCAAAGAAGAAATATGAAAATGAGTTAAAAATATGGATTAAAAAGGATAACCAAGCAAAGAAGATAATTGTTTCCAGTGTCAAGGAGGAACCCCTAATTCATCTTATGAATTGTGAGTCGTCTCAAGAAATGTGGGAAAAACTACATAACGTCTACGAACAAAAGTCGGACGCGAGCATACATCTAGTTCAGCAAAAGTTTTACAACTATAAAATGGATAGCGGGGATGAAATGGCAACTCATATATCAAAGCTTCAAGAGATGGGCCACCAAATGAAGCAGCTTGGGGAGCCAATTTCTGAAAGTATGATGATGACTAAAATACTTATGACTCTTCCAGAAAAATATAGTCATTTTCATAGTGCTTGGGATTCCACAGTGGATGATAAAAGAACACTATCCAATTTAACCACTCGTTTGTTGATTGAAGAGGCTAGATTGAAATCTAAAGAAAAACAAGAGACCCCAACGGCTTTGGTTGTGAAGAAAAATCAAATGGATAATAATAAAAATAAAGGAAAATTTAAACCGGGGACATGTTTTATCTGTAAAAAGCCGGGACATTGGAAAAATGAATGTTATTTTAATAAAAAGAATAAGAAAAATGAGAACTACCAAGAAGATGTAAGGTCGAGTCAAAAAGTGAAAAATAAAAATGATGCATTCATCAGTGAATATGAAATGAACATGAATAAGAATGTAAATGAAAATGAATCGTGGTTCTTAGACTCGGGTGCAAGTGATCATATGACAAATAGAATAGATTGGTTGAATAATTTTGAAAAATTTGAAAAAGTACAGTTTGTCCGAATAGGGAATGGTCAATGTATTGAAGCTATAGGAAACGGGGACATCGATATTGATGCTTATATTAATGGAAGATGGATCACTAAGCAAATGGTAAATGTACTTTATGTTCCTCAAATTAAATTAAATTTGTTTTCTTCAGGTGCAGCCATGGATAAAGGGTTTAAAATGGAAACTGATAATAAAACCTGTAAATTAATTAAAGATGGAAGAATTGCTGCAGTGGGAGTAAGGCACTCAAAATTATATAAAATGTTATTTAAAGTAAAAATCCCTGAAAACCCTAAGATGTGTAACGTTTCTCTTGTGGATGATGTAAAAATATGGCACGAGAGGCTTGGACATCAAAATGTATCACAAGTTAAGAAAATTTTAAAAAATATGAACATTAATTTTAAAAATGAAGATTTTTTCTGTGATGCATGTATGTTAGGGAAGATGCACAGAATGCCTTTTCCTAAAAGTGAATCGAGAACTAAAGAGCCTGGAGAACTAATTCACGTGGATGTCTGTGGTCCAATGGAGTCTGAGTCAGTGGGAGGATCAAGATATTTTCTCCTAATTAAGGATGATTATTCTCATTTTAAGACTGTATATTTTCTTTCACATAAATCTCAAGTGAAAGAAAAAGTTGAAGAATACCTAAGGTATGTGAAAAATAATTTAAATTTTAATGTAAAAATATTCCGTAGCGATAATGGTTTGGAAATGATAAATAATGATATGCAAAAGATGTTAAAATATTATGGTATTCGTCATCAAACAAGTGTAGCCTATACTCCGGAACAAAATGGATCTGCCGAGAGAGAAATGAGGACAATCGTTGAAGCGGCAAGAACAATGATCCATGCGAAAAATTTAAAGAAGAATTTATGGGCAGAGGCAATAAACACTGCTGTATATATCCTTAATCGTTCAGGTACGAGCCCTCAGTCGGGAAAAACTCCTTATGAAGCCTGGTTTGGAAAGAAACCTGAAATAAAATATTTTAAAATTTTTGGAACGGAAGTCTACACGCATATTCCAAAAGAAAAAAGGAGAAAGTGGGATTCTAAAGCCAACAATGGAATTTTTGTGGGATATGATGAAAATGTTAAAGGATATCGCGTTTATTATCCCGAAAAGAATAAAGTAGAAGTTTGTCGAGACATAATTTTTAAGAATGAATCAAAAGTTACTACAAAAGAAGCAAAACCTAATGTCTCTTCAAAAGTGAATTTAAAATATAAAACAAATGAAGAAGAGGAAGTTAAAGACGGAGAAAAAGAAAAAGAGGGAGAAAATGTTATAAATAATGACGAATTTCAAGAACAGATACGAGAAGAAGAAGAAAACGAGGAAGAAAATTTAACTAATGATGAAGAATCTCAAGAACAAGTGCAAGAAGAAGAAAATATAATGAATAATGAAGAGGAAGGAAATAATGACAATCCAAGTTCAGAAAGAATGAAATTAAGAGGAAAAGAGAAAATAAAAAAGCCTGCTCGATACTTGGATTTTGCAGAAAGAATAGCATTAATTGCAGAAAATTGCGAACCTTTGACTTATAATGAAGCATTGAAAAGTAAAGAAGTTGATAAATGGAAAGAGGCAATGGATGAAGAAATGGAGTCTTTAAAACAAAATGAAACGTGGGAACTGAGAAATTTACCTAAAGATCGAAAAACCATAAGTAATAAATGGGTTTTTAAAATAAAGAAAAAAGCTGATGGAAGTATAGAAAGATATAAAGCACGACTTGTAGTACGCGGTTTTTCTCAAAAGCGCGGAAAAGATTATACCGAAACGTTTAGTCCAGTTGTTAAACTAAGTTCAATTCGTGTAATTTTATCAATAGCGGCTTCAAAGAATTTAAAGTTAGCCCAGTTTGATGTAAAAACGGCCTTCCTGTATGGTGATCTCGACGAAGAGATTTATATGGAACAGCCGGAAGGGTATGAAGACGGAAGTAATAAGGTTTGCAGATTAAAAAGAAGTCTCTACGGGTTGAAGCAGTCTCCTCGTTGCTGGAATAAGAAGTTTTCAAGTTTTCTAAAGAAGTTTAATTTAAAAGTAAGTCAAGCGGATTCTTGCGTTTTCATTAATAACTCAAGTAAGTCAATTTTAATTTTGGCAATTTATGTTGACGACGGTTTGATTGCTGCTTCAAATCCGGATTTGATAAATAGTTTATTAGCTTATTTAAAAGAAGGATTTCAGGTCAAAGCAGGAAGCTTGAATTACTTTTTGGGACTCGAAGTCGAAAGGTTTCAAGATGGATCTATTTTTATTCATCAAAGTGCATATTCGAGGAAGGTACTTGAACATTTCAATATGAATGAAGCGAATAAAATTTCAACTCCTATGGATAAAAATCAATCTTTAAGTGCAAATGACGGTGAAAACCTATCGGAAAGAATTCCCTATAGAGAAGCAATTGGAAGCTTAATGTATCTGGCCGTTGCTACAAGACCGGACATTTCGTTTGTTGTGAGTTCTCTGAGTCAATATCTGGAGAAACCTAAGAATATTCACTGGACAGCAGTCAAGAGAGTTTTTAAATACATTAAAGGTACTTATAATTATGGAATACTATATAAAACTAAAATAGACTTAGATCTAATTGGATACAGTGATGCTGACTATGCAAATGATTTAGAGACACGTCGTTCCACTTCAGGATTTGTCTTTAAGTTTGGTTCAGCTCCCGTTACGTGGAGTTCTCAAAAACAAAAGTGTGTGTCACTTTCCACAACGGAATCTGAATATGTAGCTGCAAGCAGTTGTGTAAAAGAATTGGTCTGGCTGAAACTATTAATTAATGAGACTATTGAGCCGATGAAGATTAAAACGCCAATTATTTTTATTGACAACCAGAGTGCTATAAAACTAATTAAAAATCCTGAGTTCCATAAGCGAACAAAGCACATTGATATAAAATATCATTTTATTCGGGAAAAATATGAAGAAAAAATGATGGAAATAAAATATATAGAAAGTAACGAACAAGTGGCCGACATCTTTACAAAAGCTCTACCACAAAGCCAATTTGAAAAATTGAGAAGTATGCTGGGACTAACAGAAGTAAAAACAACCGGACTTAAAATTAAGTGGGAGTGTTAAAATAGTAATTTTAAGTTGGACTAATTGTTTGTTATATTCATTGGATAACTAATGTATGTCATGGAAACCAATGTTTGTTGTCACTGTTTTGTTGTCTATCTTTTTTTAATATCAATAAATAGTCTTCGCTGCATTTACTAGAAGCATTTACTAAGTATTTATTTCTTACTTTTAGTAAAATCTCTACATTAATTAATTTAGATTTAATCTAAAAATCAGATTAGGTCCAAAATCTAATTAAGTTTGGCAATCACTTAATCAAGGCTTTAAATAATTGGTATCTAATACTGAATAAATGATAATAAATAAATTTTATCACCAGGGCAGTCGAGAACCATGCTGGCTGGCAGGGCCGGAACTAGATTTTTTAGGGGGGCAAAATTTAATTTGCCGACCCCCTCCTTGAAATTTTCTATACAAAATTTATATCATTTTACCTTTTTTTTAGAAAATCTTTCTTTAATTGCCGCCCTCTGATTTCTGCAGCCCGGGGCACATGCCCCCACTGCCCCCCACCCCGGCCCTGCTGGCTGGACTCTGGGGATGTATATTAATACAAGCCCTCTCCCCACAATAAAAAATTTTTTAATTCGACTATCGCCTTCTCTACGTTCTATGTTTGTCAGAAGAAAAACAAATTTTCATGAGCAAAGGGCCTCGATGAAAATATTTATTTTTTTTTTATGAGTCAATTAAGGTTGTTCGGATAGTACATCGTAAGTCATAATAGAATCTAAATTTTTTTTTAAATAAAATTAAAAATTTGAATGCCAAAATTCCTTATTATAATTTAGTCGTGACCTATCATAGTTTATAATTGGATTAAGTTAATAATTTAATTACCAAAAATAATAAATGAATGACTTTCGACTTGAGCAGTATTTCACGTAATATAGATCTGGCACCATTGCATTCATCAACTATCTATTTTAAATCTTAAACGCCTTAAATTTTATTTTATTTAATATATTACAATGTTTAATGCAAATCAGTTTAAACACAATGGACGATTTGCGAGAAAAAATATTGTAAAATTGAAAAAAAAAATGTATCTGACATAGAGATAAGACACTTATTTTATGCGACGTTGCCAGGCTGGTCTGACTCTCGAGAATTCATTATTTTTAAATATTAGCGACTGTCATTTTGGAGAATTTTTTGACTTTCTTGTTAAAATATCTTTAAAAGCGGTCGGCAGAAACTTTTGGTTTTATTTTTAACGTATTCCTCGGAAGTGAATTAATAAAATGTAAGTTTTTTTGTTTTTGTATCTATTGCAGAGGTGGCTATATAATTCGATATGTGTGCGTTTCGTCGTTATTCCCCATAGGCTACATGTTAAATTTCAATTTTTTAAAAATTAATTACACGATAACCCTGTGTCAGATCTGCTTCAAAATTTTATTTTATACGTATTTGATAGTGATTAATAACATATTAAAAAATTAGCTTTTAATCAAGGAAAGTGCTTTAATGTCCGAACAACCTTAAATCGCTTAGGCTCTCTCAGAAAGAAAAATTTAATGAAAATAATTTTAATTCTTTTTCCATTAGGAATTAGGATTTATAGTTGAAGCCCAAAAAACCCGGACCCTGGGGATTTTCACCCCTCCCCCTATGTCGGCCAGGGCCGGATCTAGGGGGGGGGCAGTGGGTGCGTATGCCCCGGGCCGCAGATTTCAGGGGGCGGCAATTAAAGAAAGATTTACTAAAAAAAAGGTAAAATGATATGAATTTTGTAAAGAAAATTTTAAGGAGGGGGGCGGCAAATTTTGCCCCCCCCCCCTCCCCCCCCCAAAAAAATCTCCTAGTTCCGGCCCTGATGTCGGCAGCCAACTTTATCTCTCGAAACAACTCGGGACCACTGAACCTTAGATTTTGATAATAAATAGTTCATCTAGATTGCGAACTTGTCTACATAGAAATTTGTCAACTCTTAATATTTCTCTCGAATGCTAAAATT
Organism: Euborellia annulipes; assembly: GCA_023213315.1. NCBI lineage: Eukaryota > Metazoa > Arthropoda > Insecta > Dermaptera > Anisolabididae > Euborellia > Euborellia annulipes. The sequence continues at coordinate 2,798 of JAKCPI010002282.1, read as the reverse complement.
TGCAATCTACTTATTAAATTCAAACAGCCGACTGCAGTACTGTGGTCTAGTGTAAGCCGACTCCGGTACCTAATTTTTTCGTCTGTTTGAATATATAAATATTAATTAAATAAAAAAACATATAACCAAGTATTTATTAATTTAAATAAGCGAAAAATGTAGGTACCGCCGGGAGTTGCACCACGGATCTTGTCGATTTACGCTCAACATGCCCTACTGTTGGACCACAGTACGCACTCGCTTATTTAAATTATGATAGATCGCTGATTTCAGTCTACTAGAGAAATTAACTAGAGAAAATTAAATAAATAGAAGATTAATTCTCATTACAATTTTTGGCCAAAAATTTTGAGTATTTAAAAACTCAAAAAAATTATCACAAAATAAATTTCCCATGACTAGGATTAGATTAGATTAGATTAGATGCTGGTCCGATGTCTGTAGGATATTAAGTTGATAAGACTGTACTCAGAGTGCCTTAAAGACCACCTACCATGACTAGGATATTTGGACGATGTTATGCATGAAGGAACCAAACGCCATTAACCCATATTTTTTTTTTTACAAAAAAAAGTGCACAGAGTAAATAATGTTGTGATTTAAATAAAGAGGCAGATCTTTTTCCCTACAAGATGGCTGTCTTATCTCAATTTCGATCATAATTGCGCTTGGTTTCTTTATGCATAACATCCTCCATTTGAGGCATTATATAAATTATATATGGACAAAGTCATATTACAGTATATTTATTATAAAAAATTTCTATCTTAAAATCAGAACCTCTAATCTTTTCAATTTCTCTTAAAGTAATTTATCATATCATAGTAGTTAATAAAATAAAATGATGACGATTAATTTTATTTATTTTTCTTTAAGCAAATCATTTATTTAAATAATCAAGGTAAAAGCGTAAAAAGCTCCATCTCTTCTCATCTGTTTGCTACACCTAATACACTTCAAAAGAAATCTTTTCACCTCAACTTGCACTTTCGAATTGATCAAGAAAATTGGTCTAAAAAGATAAATATAAAAAAAAATTCACTGATCTATTTTAAAGACTTACTTTACAAATATTAGCTATTTTCTATATAATTTACACACACTCTCTCTCATTTATTTATTTATTTATTTTTTTTTTACTTTATTTTACCTATATATATATATAAATGTTTATATATATATAGAGAGAAAGTATTGGATTCATGTAAAAAATTCGATGTCGAGATTTTGATGGATATACAGGTTTTGGGGTCCCCTGAATCCAAAAAACTGGTTTTCGCGACATGGTCTGTCTGTGTGTGTGTGTGGGTTCAATTTAAAGCATGAAGGAATTGAGCTAGTAGGTTGAATTTTTATATTTAAGTTAGGCCCCCATCTGAGGCGTGAAAATAAGCTTTTTATCAAAATCAGCCAAAAAGTACTAGTACTTTACTGATGTCGTTTTTCAGTTTTTTCGATTTTCGTTCCACCGTTTAATCCTGCACCGATTTTGATAAAATTTCAAAAATCAATTATTTTTTAGATGCTCTTTAAAATGTATATTCTCATTTTGCCATTGAAATCTTCTGAAGACCACTTTGCTCTTGTACTCCATAGAAAATATAGGAGAAATGTTTGCGATGGTAACAAAATATAAATTTTTTTCACATACTAATAAATTTTACTTCTTGAATTCTAATATATCGGGGGAAACTAAATATATGTCGAAACGAAAAATCTCTTGTGACAAGCACAGAACTGTGCGCCAGTCATAACAGATTTTTTTTTGTCTTTCGCATTTGAATAGGCTACCATATTTAAATTTGACAATGCAGTTCTAGGATATTTTAATGTCTCCAACAATCGTCATTGATGGAATGTATCTTTTTTGAAATGGTCATGTAACGCGATCTAAATATCACTTTCCATAATTAACTATCTCGAGCCATAGGCCTATACATAGAATGGGGGGTTGAATTTTGGTCCACTCGTGTACATGTAATATCGATGTAAGGCGCGTCAAGAAACTTTAATTTCACGTTTGAATTTCTCTTTCTAATACCAAGGATGTAAAAATGATGAAAAATTCTATAATAATATGCATCTTCAATGATTATTAGTTATATATATCCATTCATATTCTCATAAATCATTTTAATAATTACCTTTATCAATTTTTACTAACATTTTGTTTTATTATGTTATTAAAGTTAATTTTCTATATAAAAAACATTTTTTTGTCTTTGTCGAGTTTACTGTTGTTTAAAAGCATCTAAGAAAAAGAGGCGTACTTAATTATGTATGTCATATGTTCATGTGATTAACTTGGAAAAGTGGGTCTTTTCAAATTGTAATCGTTTTATTTGTATAAAACCCCCGCTACAAACAGTATTTTCATATTTAATTAAAATTCGAATTTAACACGCTAAAATATTGTAAATTTTACCTGGAAAAATTCAAATAACAATCAGTAATTGATGCATCATGGAACTGCAATTAACGCATACTTACACACCACGAATAGACACTTCACTCATTTTTAGAAAAAAATTCTCAATTTTCATTATCTCTATGGTAGTTTTTGTTCCTTAATTGTCCTAGGCTTTCATTAATACAAAATACCAATCAAGCTTTATTTACAATATAAAATTAGCAGACAACTGGTTAAATAATTAGGCCAGACTCTCTTTAATAGTCTGCGTCAGAAACATAAAAAGGGATCATTTACCCTCTATATTTATTTAAAAGGTAGCCTAAAAGTAAATTGGGATGCAGGGATTTTTTGTTTGTTTTTATTTAAGATATTTTTCGACATCGAA
>JAKCPI010002281.1:0-110667 GCA_023213315.1 Euborellia annulipes | reverse complement strand
GGGGCTGTTTGTAGAATATTTTGAAGAATAAACATGTATTTTTAATTTAAACTTATCAAAATAAATTCATTTGATCAAGGTGGTTGGTATAAAGAAGTGGCGTAGCTAGGGGAGGCTTCGGGAATTGTTACGTTTTAACCATTTACGATATAGCATACAATGAGTGTCAGCAAATATATAACATTACGTTTATTTATAATCAGAATTTAAATACAACAATGCAACAATGAACTCCAAGGCCTCCTTGTATGTCCATACACTACCGGAATCATATTTTATCAACTGACTATTTTTATTGGAGCATATCACAAATGAGAAATGTAGCTATAGATTTTTCTTCATATATTTATTCAATTTGAAAAGCTGACGTTTCGGTTTCATGTTTGAACCATCTTCAGGGCAGGCAAAAAGCCTATGAATGATTTTAAACATTGTCTAAACTGACTTTATTTTAGTGATTTAAACTCCGTAGTGATTTTAACCCCGTTAAAACAGCGTAGGAATTTAAAAAAAATAATAAAAAATTCGTTTAAAAAAAGAAATTTCCAATAATTGTTCTTTTTCTTATTTCTTACAAAATGTGGCAATTTTATCCGGGCGAAAAAAACAAACAAAATGAAATGTTTCAATTACTACTGGACAGAGTAAGTGTAGTTTTTTTTTAGCCTTTTACTTTAATTTCGAGGATTTATAATTAGAGGCGTACAGAGGGGAGGGGGGGGGGTCCGCCGCCCCAGGCCTCGAGCTAGCATAGGTCCAAATACTTTTATTTTTTTATATGAGCATGTGGCATAGGGCAGCCAAGGCGAAAAATAAAATCAAAATTTTTTTTATTTTTTTGTCGATCGAACTCTTCATCAGGACAAAAATGATGTCAAGTTGTCAGCCTATAGGGGTGATATCATTACTTCCGTCCCGGGAGACACCCTAGCTTCTCCGCCACAGGTATAAAGTCCTGAAGAAGGATTTTTTTTCTAGCTGGAAGAGGAGTACCCCTAAATAAATTTGGCCTGCAAATGATCCCCAACTTATTTATTTATTGAATAACCCCGATTTTTGTCCTTAGCCTCGTTTGGCGGCATCACCGGCTTATGTTTGGGCAGCAGCCTTTTGAGTTTCGTCGAGTTGGTTTATTTTTTTACTATTCGTCCAGGATTTAAACTTATTAAAAAGAGACAAGCAAAGAAGAATGCAAAAATAACCTTTATCCGGTATCCAGGATCTATTTATCCTGGGAATAGAGCTAATATCAAACATGGCTTTGAAATTCCTTGGGTTAATTAAACAACAAATTGGAGTCCTACAGGAAAATATTGGCATCTGAGGCCACTTAAACCACGCCTTTATTTGCTCAAATCAATTAAATGATTGTGTAGAGAAGCGAATATTTGACCTCTATTACAAGAATGGAGATCTCTATCTCTGTGCTAATATATGTGACTTGTTGTCTCATATAATCGTTGTACTGTATAATAGTGTATTCTATGTATTAATAAATGTATTAATAGAATTAAATAAAAATTATATTCAAATGTTGATGGAGTTAAAGGAAAAACAAGAATCGTGCAGTCAATTTTTTTATTACATTTCAAGTAAACCCCTCTCGGCTGACGTTTCGGTCCCAGACATAGGCAATCATTTGCCTTAGCATTTGTTCAAAAAACAAAAAAAACATATTCAGGTCTGTTCTTTACAAAACATACGTTAAAATTTAACATCATAAGTTGGGTGTTAAAAAGTGAAGAAATAACACCAGCGTTAAAAAATGCCAGTCTTTAAACCAGGTTTTAACAGCAACGTTAACATTTTACTTTTATTTCAAAGCTGTCAGGCCAAAATCATAACCTAGACGCCATTTTTATGCATTAAATCAGGCGTTAAAATATATTAAATGCACCCTCTAGAAATGCCATTAAATTTTAATACTAATCATTAAACTTTGGCGTTAAAGTGTGAAAATGAATTAACGCTGATTTCAGATGTTAAAAGTTAAAGTTTTTGTTTAGAGAATAGACCTGATTAAGAGTTATATACCCGGCTGCCAATCACAATTGGTGAACCAGGCTCAGAAATAGGCAAAAACAAATATTGTGTGAATCAAATCCGATTTACAATAGATGGATTTTTGAATTTTAAATCCTAATTGATCCCTTTGTTGTGGGTTGCCTGCTTCCAGGAGTTGTCAGGTTTAGAAGGAATAGATTCAAGTTCTTTCTTTCTTTATTGGTTCCAACCCTGATGATTGTCCGACACAAACAAGAGCGAGAGAGAGAATCCTCCCCAGGTAGTGGGGGATGGCCTTTTATAACATTTTCAAGACCATTCTCGTGGGAACATGCAAAGACATGACTTGGGAATCTTTATATATGGAGGGGGGGGGGGGGGGGGCATTGCACGCCAAATCGAACGGTTTGGAAAATTTTTATTTCCTCCATTTTTTAGGACACCTTAAAAAACCCCTCCTGGTAAATTTGGAGTTTTTTTCTGATCATTTGTTCAAATTTTGAAAAACCCCCTCTTTTTTGGTTTTTTGCTCATAACTCGTACAAAAAGGGTCCAATTTTCAACTTTTTTTTTTTTTGAAATTTTTATTATTTTTTTTTTTTTGTGTAGTTTTCAAGAAAAAATATAATTAGTTTTTTTCATTAAGTTTTCTGTGTCATTTTCAAATTTCAAAATTTTAGATATTTTCTGAAATTCATGCATAATATGATTTTTCTAAAAAATTCGGTTCCGGTTGCGTGCCTACTATTTTTTTTCGATTTTTGAAAATTTGAAAAAAAATTTTTTTTCTATTAATCATTTTTAAAAAATAATAGCTATAGAGATCCCACCACCTGAAAAGTTGTGCAATGAAAAGGTAGTTGTTACAAAAATTTTTTAGGAAAATAGAAGTATGCATGATTTTCAGAAAATGACTAAAATTTTGAAATTTGAAAATGACAGAAAAATTATTCAAAAAAATTAATTCTATTTTTTCTTGAAAATTAAACAAAAAAAAAAAAAAAATTTCAAAAAAAAAAAGTTGAAAATTTGACCATTTTTGTAGGAGTTATGTTTTTGCCTTCACAACTCTTTTATCATATTCTTTAATAATTTTTATAACGATTTTAAATCCATGAACGAAGTCTCGAAGTCATAAAAAATAATTATGACGGAAAATCTTCTTTCTTTTAACTAATACTCTGGATATAGTTCTTTTTTAATATTAAAATAAGTATCCAAACTCGCCCGAGCAATTCTGAAATAAAATGTTTTTTATCAATTATATCATCTCTTAAATAAAAAAAGAAAATAGCAGTCAGTGCTTACTCAAAATAATCGAATTCGAGAACGCTACTTTGAATCTGCTGCAGTGCCCAAGTCGCTTGGAAGACGCACGAGGCTAAAATGAAATGCTTCGTGTGCTTCAAGAGGAGTTCAACCCTCTTAGCGCTGCAATCGCCATCTTCTAAATAAAGCAAATACTCTCGTAGGAACTCCCTAATCTGATCATCCGATGCTTGTTTCAAAGTCGGCTTATTTGGATCTTCGCCTGAAAGATAACGCAATATTTGGGAAATTGGACGATATTTTGAAATTCCTATCGGGATCTCCGTTTCTTGTACTGGCACACACCTCGAACCCAATCTACAGGCACCCCGTGAAGTTACCTTCCCCCTCCTGCTTTCGTTTCTAACTAATCCTTTTATCCAAACTCTTCCATGCTAGGGAGGATGTCCTAGTTGAGGAGGGACTCCTTTCGAGGAATGCATCACTGAGAGGGACGTCCCTTTCACAGGACGGGATTCCACAGCAACTCCTAAACCCTCCAGTTCCGGCGCCTATGTTCATTCATGTCATTTATTTCTTTATCATCATTTTTGAAGATTATTAATTTTTCTATAAAAATATTTAAAAAAAAAAAATGTAAATGTAAATGATGTAAATTTAAAAAAACGGATGGCTTTAGCTGCAGCCGGAAATAAATTTAACAAATTGTACAATCCCACATTTATTATTAAAAAATCAGGAATGAAAGTTAAAAGAAAATGCAGCCAGAATTTTTTCTTTAAAAAAAATATTTTTAACAGCTGACGTTTTGACTTTAATTAAAACCATCTTCGGAGCTCTTAGTTGTCATTATATACATAATTTGGAATTGTATTCAGTATTGACTTTTGAAAAAAAAAAAAGTTTTTTTGATTAAGAAAAAACTTTTTCCTTTTTCTATCACTAATACAATATTTCTTTTGTGCCTAGTGTGACGACTCAAGGGCAGTACAATTTCATCTAATCTGAATAACAATTTCATATATGTTTGACAGCTAACAGCTCCGAAGATGGCTTTGACCAAAGCCGAAACGTCGTTTTTTCTTTTAACTTTCATTCCCTTATATTAATTTCTATTCTATATAAATGCAAAAGATCTCCGGTATTTACTAATATTAAATAGGTGCAGAAGGGCGACATCAAAGGTCTGGTAGTTGTATTCGCTGATCTCAAAATCAATAAGCGCCACCTCGTTCGAACTCTCGTTAAAAATGATATTTTTAATCCAAAGGTCGTTGTGACAAAAGACCAGGGGACTTGACAGACCCTCGCAGATATTGAATAGCCATCTGCTTTCTAAAATTATTACGTTTTTTGGCGGCACCAGAGCGTCATATCTGCGAACAAATTAAGAATATATAAAAATAGGAATTTTGTTTATTTATTTATTTTGTCCTCACTTCTTTTGAACGTTTGGATCAGAGAATTTTTCAGGTATTTGTTTTATGAATCCATTAATGAGCTTCCAGAGGCTCGGCTCGCATTTGATCCCCGGCGGATGCGCTCTGTGCAGTTTTGCCAACGAGGCGGCGATTTTGGTGCGAATCGGCGGCGAAGTGCATTCCTCGATGCTAATGCACCTTCCTGGGATGTAAGAATAAACGATGCCGTTGCGAAAGGAGGCCAGGAATGGCGCAGTCAGCCCGATCTCTGACAAGTACTTGGGGAAAAAAAAAAGAAATTTAATAACACAGGGGAAGAAAAAATTTTTTTCTGCGGCATAAACTTATGAAGTTAATTTAGATAGAAATGATGTCTAAGTACTCAGCTCATAAATTATTTTGTTTGAATTGACTCTGGTTCTTATGATAAACCGGACACCCATACAAAAAGTTTCTTTTAACTCTTATTCAGACTTTAAAATTTAAAATAAATAAATGGGTGTTAAAAAGTAATGTAAGCGTTAAAAAATGCTATTCAAAATCACTTCCTTGCCTCAAATAGCTATTCTGTAAAGAAAAACTATAAAGCCGAAGCGTTAACATTTAGTAAATAGTGTTAAAAATTAATGTCATGTCTAAGGGGGTGGCTTTAATATTTTAACGGCGTGTTTAAAATAACCTAACCTAAAAAAGTAAGGTTATGATTTGATAGCTTTGAAATAAAAGCAACATGTTAACGTCGCTGTTAAAACTTTGTTTAGAGAATAGCATTTTTTAACGCTGTTTGTTTTTACATTACTTTTTAACACCCGTTTGTCTATTTTAGAGATATGTTTTTTGATATGTTTTTTGTTTTTTAATATTCTTTGTCTAGCACTTTGTTGAAATCATTTGATAATTGAATCGTTTATTTCAGAAACCACCTAAGCGACAAAATCTCAAATCATGTGTTTTTGATGCTACTGTACAATTTAAAGGTAAATACATCTTTTAGATTATCCCAATAGCATGTTTTTGATTTGGTAAAAAAATATTTGAAGGAGACTAGACCTATACTTAAGCTGCAAAACAGTTTTCTTTAGTTTTCCGAAAGTTGAAAAAAGCGCACTTAGGTGGTTTCTAAAATAAACGATTGAATTTTAAAATAAACGTTTGAAAAATTTTGAAAAAAAAAAAAACTTCCAGTATCAATTGGATGCCTTTATCTCAAAAAGTAGAGTCAATTCAACAATTTCATAGCGGAACAGAATTAGCTAAAATCGTTTAATATGCTAATGCCATGCCCGCAGAATCAGTGTTATAAAAAATAAATAAAATGAATACTTTTTGAATGTGTTCAGAGGTGCGATGATTGACAATCAGCTCAGAATTCTTGCCATAAATTTTCACCAAGACTTTTTTGTTTGGATCTTGTTGATTATAACAATTTACGAGTTTATTCATTAATCCGCCTGTCAGTTCCTGAAAAGAATTAAAAATTATCACATTTCAATTTTATTTATTTTAACAAGCCAGGGCTGTCGTTTAGGTCACGTTCAAGACCATCCTCAAGGCTGTACCTTGAGCTTAGTCAACCAAACTAATAAATAAATCATCTTTTTACTTTCTCTTACCTATGTATATATGTAATATATATATAGAGAGAAAGTATTGAATTCATGTCAAAAATTTGATGTCGAGATTTTGATGGATATACACGTTTTGAGGTCCAATGAATCCAAAAAAGTGGTTTTCGCGACATGGTCTCTCTGTGTGTGTGTTCAATTTAAAGCATGAAGGAATTGATTTATGAGGCCGAAATTTTATATCTAAGCCCCCTGGTGCTTGAAAATAAGCTTTTAAACAAAACCGGCCAAAAAGTACTAGTGCTTTATGAATGTACTTTTTCAGTTTTTTATCCCCGATTTTCTTCGGTACTCTCGTTAATTCGATTTCTAAAACAGAAAGGTCTTCGCAAATAGATGAAAACAGCAAGGAACTTTATTTCCAAAATAATTCCATTGGTGAATTTTTCTTTCTGACTAAGAAACAGCAAAAAGATTTTTCAGAATTTGACTATTTCTACATGTATAATAGCGTATGAATGCCTGGAAACATTGCAGAATTTTGTGTGGATAGGAATTAAAGTAAACCGCGTCAAAAGGTTAATAAATATGGCTGGATGATCTTCCGAGCGCCTAAATCAAGGCAACCAGCATGACACCATTGCTATTGATCGGTGCTACCATCTGGCGGAATAAAGTCACAACTTGTGACTAGCAAGCATTCATTCATTGCCTTGAAGAACAAAAGAGCAGAAGAGCAACAGCAAAGCGGAACCTCAGGTTAATGAGCCCGGTCGGTCTTCCCGTCCCAGGTTCACTTCCCGTCCCAAGCGAGAAAAATTGATTTAGCAACTAATCATGTGAAATAAATAGGGATTACCTTAGATGTCAAAAAAAGAACTTAAAACAAATAAAATTCAAATTATTTATTGATAATAAATCAACACTTTTCAACTTATCACCTCCTGAGAATGACACGGAAATACGTATCAAGTGTTGATTTATTATCAATAAATAATTTGAAACAAATGTGTAATTTAATTTACAAAATGTTATAAATACATCGAAACTTCTCAGTAGTTAAATACGAATTTTAGCCAATATTCTTACACAAATTTTGAAAAAATAGAAAAAATCTGGTGTGATTGGTCGCACAGTAGACAACTTTCTCTTACCTTCAGCAGAGGCGTACCGAGGGGGGAGGGGGGTCCGCCCCAAGCCCTAAGCCAGGGACCTCAGGACTCAGGAAAAAACCGAAGATAAAAAAAAAATTTAACGAAAATTTGTCTTTGAGGCACCGGAGCCCTCAGGGCTCAGGAAATTTAGAAGTTTAATTAAACACACATGTCAGGGGCCTATATAAGGGGCCCGAACCCCCCCCCCCCCCCCGAAATTTCCGAAATTTTTTATTGGTTTTGCAGTGCAAAAAAATATAGTTCAGCAAAAAAAATTATTTCGCAGGGCGAAAAACGTGTCTTCCGCAAAAATAAATTTTCCGTAGGGCGGAAGAAATTTCGCGTCTCTAAAAAAAAAAAAAAAAAATTCCGCAGGGTAAGAAACTTTGGTTCCGTAAAAACAAAATTTCCCGCAGAGCGGAATTTCTTTAAAAGAAAAATTTTTGAGTTCAGGCCCCCCTCCCCGGAAAAAAATTCTATATACGCCCCTGACACATGTTAAGGAAAGAGGAAATTGTAAAAAATTGGAATATGTCACTGACTTTCGGTAATTGAAAGTTGTGTTCTGTGCTTGTCACACCAGATTTTTTGTGTTGACATGTATTTAGTTTCCGACAGTACGGTACATTTGAATTCAAGATATAAACGTGGAAAAATATTTATATTTTGTTACCATGGCAACAATTCCTCCTATATTTCTTATGAAGTACAAGAGTAAAGTGGTCTTCAAACAAAGGCAAAATGAGAATATACATTTTAAAGAAAATCTAAAAAAATAATTGATTTTTGAATTTTAATCAAAATCGTTGGAGCGAATTTTGAGAAAATGGAAAGAAACTAAAAAAGTGCATCAATAAAGTACTAGTACTTTTTGCCCGCCCGATTTTGTCATTAGACAGTCAAATACGTAAATTATGATACCTTTATTATAACATCTTTGGCTTGCCACGCAGGGAAGAGTTGCTGCAAAACGGAAATAATTCCAGGGTCAGATTCGAACAGAGGAATCTCAATATCCAAATCACGCATGTTGCTGTTTCACTTGAGACCTTATCTTGTGTACTGTTCAGATTTTAATTTCATTTTAAATAAGCCCAAGGAATTAAAGTTTGAGTGACGTGTGTGGTGTGATATGAACAGGAGAAAAATAAATAAAAGAATCACGGATGCTAGCTAGATGCTTTATTTCATTCTTTTTTTTTTTTTTTTTAATTACATAATTGATATAAATTGAAAGTCAAGGCTTCTTCTGTTTAGGACACGGTTTGTTTGAAACAGAAAGAGTGGGGGCCTTCAATTGGAGAGTGCACTCCCTCCCTTTAATCCTTTTGTTTTTAATGAATGTTTAAAAAAACTACACTAGTTTAAAATTGACGTCATATCGAAAAAAAGAAAAAAGGTCCGGGGGTATTGAACCAATCTTTCTAAAAATATATTTAGAATTAATGTAACTTTTATGGTCAAGTACAGTAGCTATGCTTGTGCAAAAAAAAGGGCAATTTTTCGATATTTTTTTTTGCCTAAAAAATTAGGTTTTTCGAAAAAAAAAAATTGGTTTTGGAGTTAATTACTCGGGATTTTTTTATTTATTCTATTAGAGGTTTTCTGCACAAATTGACATCACATTTAGTCTGATCTGATTATCCGTTCGGAATCTACAGGGGTTTAAAATTTCAAATTAGAATTTACTGCAGCGCGATAAAATGAAATGATAGGAAGAAAATAAATGGTGAAATCTTTCATGCTTTCTAACCGTATTTTCACCATAATTATACCTCTTAAGACAGAGGAGATATTCAAGCCACTAAACTTTTCCGTGCATGCCTCCCTAACAGGTCACTATAGACACATGATTTGTAAGACGTTGTCACGTCAAAAAAAAAAAAAATGTGTAAGAATTTTCTCCAAAAAGTTGATGCAATTTGAGTGGAAGAAACGCATACCAAATTTCATCGATCAAATTCAAATTGGACTAAACAAATTCAAATACAAGAGCCACAGACTCTCAAAGGGCGCTACAATCTATAGAAAGCGGGAAAAAATAGTTTTTCAAATTCTTGAAATAGTGCAGAAATCTTTTTATTTGGGCAATCTGATACTATTAAATGGGTAAAGGGGCATTCTGGAGAACATATTGCCGACTATCTTGCAAAAAGAACCTGCATAAATGGAGCTCCTTTGAATGAAGGCACTCCATGGAGGAACTGGGTCCCTTCATTTAAAAATCAAGCCTACAGAAAAACAAGTGGTCAGCGACATCTACCTTTAAAGGATCTTTCTTGGCCAACATCAAACCTTCTTCAGGTTTTATAGAAACACAGACTGTAATAGATCAACCATCACTATTTTCAACCGCATCCGTATGCCCCCGGGCTTGGAGTAGTAGGTAGCGTGGCTTCCTCCTATACCAAACGTGGCGGGTTCGGACCCCAGGCAGCCCGATGATTTTATTTAAGCCATTTGGATACCAGATGGCTTAAATAGAAATGCCTGGACCCCCAATAGATATTGTCATATATAATGGTTATCGTAAAGACTTATACGGCCTAAGTTGCCGAAAAGGCTGTGTGAATGTGAGTGTGAGTGTGAGTGAGAAAAAAGTGTGAATGTTTAAAAAAATAAAAAACCGCATCCGTATTAACCACACCAAAGCTCCAGCCCATCTTTTCAGGATCAAAGCCGTCCCCTCACCTAACTACACATGCTCACCGACCCAGCTACACCGGACCATTACCTCTTCGAATGCAGGAACCTCGTGACCCAAAGACTCGGATTCAATCAGACCATATCCCCCCCATTTTAAAGACCCACCATCAATGAAAGAAATCCTAGAAAATCCAACCAAGGAAACTATAGAAGCTGACGAACAATTTTTCAAATCCGCAAACATGAGAATCTAGATGTTACAAGATGTGGATTTTATAGCTGGATAATGTTAATTGGTAAATAAAAGATAGCAGCTAAAATTATTTCATTTATTGGCCCGCTAGGCTGACGTTTCGGTCTTGGTCAAGACCATCCTCAGAGCTATAACAACATAGAGTATATTTTTTATTTGTGAAATTTTATAAATTATAACATTATTGACCAAGACCGAAACGTCAGCTTAGCGGGACAATAAAAAATAAATTTAGCAGCTATTCTTTTATTTACCAATCAGCATTTAAAGCAAGGTCTCACCGGTTTTATTTATATTCATGTTTGTATTGCATCGTTTTTGTTTTAATATTGTATTTATAGAGTTTTTGTTTTGTTTTAATGTTGTAATTATTTTGTTTTGATATATTTGGTATTCATATTGTTTTGTAAAATGTAATGTACCAGAAAAAATACAAAAACCTTTGCTAGACTTGACTCATAAATTGAATTTTCGGAAGTAAAAATTATTTAGGATATGTGAGGTTTCACTAAGTTCGGACTTTGGTCACTCAGCATTCTCAGCAGGCGATATGTGGGAGTCCAGGTATTTTTACCATTGATGTCTAAATAATTTAAATAAATATTAATCGGATTGCCTGGAATTCGAATCACGCCTCGTGGCTGATTCACAACAACTCTACTCTCTCGGGCACGGGATTAGTGTTCTTGATTTTTAAAATTTTGCATTAGATTGTCCAAATTGTGTCGGATGGTAGCGAGATCATTCTGCACTTTGTTCAAATCCGATCCCCTGGTTCTGACGGAGATGATCTCAAGAACTGCTTGGACTCCCCGTGAATCCAGATATGCCTCCCGTTCTTTCTCTTTTTCAAGATGCAGATTATTCCCCTTCTTTTTGAATGTCGTCAGAATTGCTCCATTCCCGGACTCAGATTTCCTCAACGATTCAATTTTTCTTATTGAGCCCATCTTGATTTTCTCAATCGACCAGACAGCCTTGACTCTCGCATTCGTTGAGTACAAATCGGCACGATTTCTTAATTTCTTTGTGTCGTTCACCGCAAGCCCGATGAGGACGTTAAACATGACAATGACGACGCAAAAGACGAACAGGAGAAACAGAGGTCGGATCACCCAAGGCGCTTCGTCTATAGTCGACCCGTCAAACTCCCCGGTCATCATCACGAAAGTTCTGTAGACGGAATTTGCTAGCGTGCAAAAATCAGGGCGTGTTTCCTTGTCTGGATGACACATTTCGGTGTCGAAAAAGGAACGAAAGGCCAGCGCGAAGGCGACAATCACCGGGAAGTACCTGCAATGCAAGTACGAACAAAACGGCGTTTGAATTTCATAGGTATATGCATAGCGCCGAATCCTAACTGTTTTGTTTACAATTTCGTTAATAATTAACAGATTTGCGCGAAAGAGGGATTTTTGGAAAGTTAAAGAACTATAGAATATCGTAAATAAATGTTTTTTGAATTCAAGTATGGTAAAAATTGTTTTAGGAAAAAAACTAAAAAATTCAATTTTTCTAAATTTTTAGCACTGTTTTGCACCACTAAATCACCCTCGATTGGGCTGAAACATTATATTTATACGTAGTTCAAATATCTGCATATTTTTAAGGGGTAACGCCTTAAAAAATCTAGAAAATTTAAAATAAAAGTCTCTAGAGTTAAAAATTGATGGCATTTTTGTAATGAGCGCTACCCAAATACCCAGAATAGATCTAAATTTCAAAAATCTGGTGTGACTGGCGCACAGCACACAACTTTCTCTTACCTTCGGTAATCGAAAGTTGTGTTCTGTGCTTGTCACACCAGATTTTTCGTGTCGACATATATTTAGTTTCCGCCAAAATATTAGAATTCAAGATGTAAAATTTATAAACAGAAAAATATTTATATTTTGTTACCATGGCAACCATTTCTCCTATTCTTCCTATGAAGTACAAGAGTAAAGTGTGCTTCAAACAATTTTGAGAGCAAAATGAGAATAAACCTTTGAAAGAGCATCTAAAAAATAATTGATTTTTGAATTTTAATCAAAATCGTTAGAGCGAATTTTGAGAAAATCGAAAAAAACTGAAAAAGTACATCAGTAAAGTACTAGTACTCTTTGGCCAATTTTTATTAAAAGCTTATTTTCACGCCCTAGGCGGGTGATTAACTTAAATATAAAATTTCAACCTCCTAGCTCAATTCCTTCATGCTTAAAATTGAACACACACACCCACCCACCCACACACACACAGACAGACCATGTCGCGAAAACCACTTTTTTGGATTCAGGGGACCTCAAAACGTAAAGATCCATCAAAATCTCGACATCGAATTTTTGACATGAATCCAATACTTTCTCTCTATATATATATTACATATATACATAGGTAAGAGAAAGTAAAAATGTTTTTTTTTTTTTTAATGGTCTGTGTGATCAATGTTTGATTTAAAATCAGAAGAGGGGACAGAAGCAGAAGGAGCTGGTGCAATATTAGGAGCCTCGATTTTGACAACACGATAAAGTAAAAGAAGAAGAGGCAGAGAAACGAAATTGAATACCAACCATTAAAAAAGAAATTAGGAAGAATAATAAAAAAAAGTCAATGATAGTTCCTTTGTTTTCCACCCCTAGTTTAACAAAAAGCTTTCCTATTATTGAAAATTTTGAAAGATCTCTACCTACTAAAACGTGAATAGAGGGATACAGAGGGACTAACCAACATTAGCGAATTATATAAGATTTTACATGTATTTACCAAGCTAGAACATGGAGGCAGCTTTGCGAAACTCTTTTAAACATTTCTATTTGAAGAGCATACCGGGGCACTCGGCCTGTCAATTCAACAAGTTTACCAAACGAAGTAAAAATCGCTAGTAGGTAGAGCTCCTAGAAAATAGACGAAGGATAAATAGAGCTTAATTATTAATCTGAAATCAATTAACACGAGAGTTTCTTAATCTTTGCATTTGGATTTAATTTCCCTAATTAAATTAATTATAATAAGGAAGAGGTTTTCAGGCAAATGAAAAGTGCCTCTATTATTAAATAAACTCTTTATTCAAGATTCTTCGGCATAGATTTAAACAGTCTTAAACAGACATACTAGGTATATCAGTCAATAAAAATAGAGTTCTCTTCGAGCATGTAATTGGATTGTTAGCCAATCCAATTATGTGTCGTTTTAAATTTTAGTTTCGGGCAGTGCATGTAAAATTTATAAACAGAAAAATATATTTATTTACATTTTGTTATCATGGCCATATCTACCTTTCCTATGAAGTACCAGAGTAAAATGGTCTTCAAACAATTTTGAGAACCAAATAAAGGGGAACTAAAAAATAATTGTAAGAACAAATTTTGATAAAATTGAAAAAAAAGAAAACTTAAAAAGTACATCAGTAAAGTACTAAATACTCTTTGACCAATTTTATTAAAAAATTTGAATTTGTGAGTTAGAGAGGTGTCTAAACTTAAATATAAAATTTCAACCTCCTAGCTCATTTGAATTGGCTACTAAAACCGAAAATGACAGTATCCATCGGTATAACAATGTAAAAAGTAAAAAATAAATATTGATTGATTGATTGATTAGTTGTTCTGGGGCTTCTTTTTGCACTGCGACCTTCTAGATCAGATCTATTGTGCTGCCCCGTTCTAGGAATGGTTCGAATTCGGGTGATGTTTTACCCCTGAATTCCTATGTCCATCCCTCAGGCCCTAAGTGCCTGGAATTGGAGGGGATGTGTACTCCCTTTTTGCTCCAGCAGAGACGTTCGACTTTGGTTGAATTTTTTCGGCAAGTTGGGTTCGAACTCGAATGACATTTTACCTCGTATTACTAAGCCTCAGCTTATCCGATAAGCCACGCTCGCCTCCAAAAAAAAAAAATAAAATAAATATACAATAATGATTAATTTCCATGAGTAGTGGCTGAATTTTGCCAAGAGCCCCTCTAAGCTCGAGGCACATGTCCAGATGAAGGGCGGAAAAATCGGTCGAAACGTCGATAAATAAAGCAGAAAAAGAGAAATATTTTCTTTAAAGCAGCAGAAAGGGCAAATAAAAAATAAAAAAATTAAAATCTTCACTTTTTTTTCTATTTTTTTAGGTAGGCCTACTACTTGCTGAATAGTTCATTTAAAACTATCATTTCCGAAAGCAACAGGTTGCGAAACGCTGAATTAATGAATAAAACCTGAAAAATCCAGGATTCCAATCCGAGATAAGAGCAAATAACGGCAATGAGACTTGAAGCCAATAAAAGTATATCTAGAACATTTTGCCAGGATCGAAAATAGAGTCGTGGAGAAGTTCCTGCTTGGAGGGCTTCTTTGACCACCCCAGCTAGCCACAAGGGCGCCAAAAGCGCCGTCGACGCAATTTGTAACGTACTATTATCAGAATTCAGACATCTAAAAAAGAAATTAATTTTTAAACCAATTTTATTATATAGAAACTATTTGTTGTTTGACTCACGTATTAAGAATGATGACGAAAACGATATGGATTATAAGATAAGTGTAATGCCAATAGCGGATGTTCTGCCATTTGAAGGCCAAAAGGGCTTTGGCCACCGGGTGAGTCAGAAGTTCCCTCGTGTTCTTATCTTCACTCAGGTTTAACAAAACCTCGAGTTCTAAAGGCTCTTTGTGACTCAGGTCGAGCAACAAATCGAAATCAATTCGAACACTAAAATCAAAAACAAATAGATTAATGGCCGGTTGCTTCACTTCTAGTCAACTAGCAAATTTATCCAACAGATCATCGATGTAGTAAACAAGAACATGCTTAACCCTCGAGTTTTAAAAAAGCACATATTATTAGATATAAGGAATATTCACCAAATCACTTTTAAATTAATACGCTTTCAAAACTAGATATTTGGCTAATATTAAGAATACGGTTTTATTAATATTGACAACTTCTTCAGGGAAAATACTCCCTTTATTAGTCTAAAAAAGGTGGATGTAAGCCAATTTGATCGAGATATTTCCAAAAATAACGAAAATTTTGAAATAATACGAATACCACATTAACTATTAAAAACTATATTATTACTTACTTTTTGGGTTTTTTCTAATGTAATTTACATGACAAAAATCTTGCGATTGACCTCTTCTGATTAAGATAAATAAAGGAATTAATTAAGTAAAATTGAAAAATTAATTAATATTTTTAATTATAATTTGTTTATTATTTTATTTTTTTTTAACAATGAACGATAAAGGAGCTAATTTCATTGTGTATTAATAGTATTCGTTGACTCTTTTTTTTTTTAGAAAAAAAGCCTCAAGTTTGCGGTGCTTAAAAAATTAATTTTTTAAAAACTAGTCAAGATTTAAGATTGAGTAAAAAAAAAATCTGGTGTGACTGGCGCACAGCACACAACTTTCTCTTACCTTCGGTAATCGAAAGTTGTGTACTGTGCTTGTCTCACCAGATTTTTTGTGTCGACATGTATTTAGTTTCCGACAGTACGGTACATTCAAATTTCAAGATGTAAAATTTATAAGTATGGCAAAATATTTATATTTTGTTACCATAGCAACCATAGGAGAAATTCCTATCTTTTCTATGGAGTACAAGAGTAAAGTGGTCTTCAGAAGATTTCAATCACAAAATGAGAATATACATTTTATTGAGAATCTAAAAAATAATTGATTTTTGAATTTTAAAAAAAATCGTTGGAGCAAATTTAGAGAAAATCGAAAAAAACTGAAAAAGTGAATCAGTAAAGTGCTAGTACTCTTTGGTCGATTTTGTTCAAAAGCTTTGTGTCACGTCCCACGGGGGTGCCTGACTTAAATATAAAATTTCAACCTCCTAACTCTTTTCGTTCTTGAGATATTTTGTTCACAGCCACACACACAGACACACACACAGACACACACACAGACAGACAGACAGACCATGTCGCGAAAACCACTTTTTTGGATTCAGGGGACCTCAAAACGTGTATATCCATCAAAATCTCGACATCGAATTTTTGACATGAAACCAATACTTTCTCTCTCTATATATATTAACATATATATAGAGGTAAGAGAAAGTAAAAAACATCTAGTTTTGAAAAGACTAATTTATACCAGTTGGAAATTCTCCAATCAGCTATAAAGAATACTTCATAGTTTAAAGGTTGGAATTTCGTAAATTTAAAGACAACAACAACTTTAAAGTAGGCCTACATTCCTGCAACCCTTATTAAGATATGAGTAGAGACCGGACAAAAAAGCATAAAAAAATGGAAAAAAAAAGTGCTTAAAAAAGCATAAAAAAATGAATAAAAAGTTGTTAAATAAGCATAAAAGTTGAAAAAAAGCATCTCATAAGCAATTTTTACTCATACCAATGGCGTATACAAATTTTTTTTTTAAAGAAACTAAATTTATTCCGCCCCGCCCTGCGAAAAATTTTGTTTTTGCGGAACCAAATTTTTTCACCCTGCGCAAAAAATTTTTTTTACAGGGCTATATTTTTTCGCACTGCGGGGTTTTTGGAAATTTTTTTTTTTTGGGGGGGGGGGCCGGGCCCCCCCCCCCCCCTTTATATACGTCTCTGGTGTATGCGTGTGTGAATGGGAAAAAAGTGTATTTTTTAATAAAAAAAAAAAAAAAAATTATAAATATTCGTAAAATAAGTTCAAATAAGCACGAAAGGGAAAAAAGCATAAAAACTCAAAAAAGCAAAAAAAAGCATAAAAAATGCAATCTCAATACACTTAGTTTTTCCTAATTCGTGTAGAAATTAAATATCTAACCACCTCACTCTAATATAAATATCTAATGAGTGCTTATAAAATTGAGCAATAAGCATTTTGCTTAAAATCCGGTCTCTAGATATGAGTATAAAAACACAATTACTTTGGTTCATCGAGCTGAGTGGTGTCAGGTTGAAGGACCGTCACGCATTTATTTAAAAGTCCTCTCAGCACATTCCCCGAGAACGGAGTCAATCCTTGTTGATTGCGAATATTTTGTTTGGGCTGGTATTTTAGAAGAAGTTTCACCATCGAAAGATTCAACTTTCTAGCAGCCACGTGAAGCGCTGTATTACCCTAAAAAATTAACGTGACGACACACTTTCTTCTACCTCTTTGTAAAAGCAAAGAGAAATAAATAAATGAAAATAAAATGAAAGCCCTGATCTCATCAACAAATTGAATGAGGGTTCCCTCTAATTACAAAAAAAAAATCTGGTGTTACTGGCCGCACAGCAGATTTTTTTTTTGTCGAGATATATAGCATCTTAGTTCCGAACTTGACCACTTTCAAAATGAATTTATTGTTATTATTAATCACATATTAATTAAGAAATTTTTAAAATAAGCTTAGATGATTTATTTAAAAATCAACTGTCAAATTAGTTCAGCATTCTTGCAATAGATGGCAGGCTAGTCTAACAGCTGATCACCTAACAGCCTATATCAGCCTATATCTGGCCTATATTTATATATTTTTATGCTTTTATAAAAAATATATAATAACATTTACAAGGTATTTATTGTTAAAAGATCAATGAAAATCAACCAAATGCATTAAATATTATTAGCTACCATTCTGACATCTCTTGGCAAATTTTTGAATTATTTGATATTTGGGCATACTTTTTATGACACACAACGCCATCTTAGCGGGAAAAACATGCGTAACACCTTCGCTCCCGTGCCCCCTTAAATAAATACTTTAGGGGTTGTCCACATATACGTAACGCGTTAGGGCTGGCCAAGTAAAGTACTAGTACTCTTTGGCGGATTTTGTTCAAAAGCTTATTTTCACGCCTCATGATTTCTTAGCTCTTTTCGTTCTTCATAGTGTGAAATAAAAGAAAAAGAAGACTCACTTCGGCATTAACGCTATCTATAGAATTTGGCTCAAATTGAAGTAGATATTTCACTAAATGTTCGCTCCCGGAATCGACAGCTGCAATCAAAGGCGGCGTTCCATTATTCCCTGGATAAGAGGGTGAAATTCCTTTTTCCAAAAGAGCCTCAGCTGCTGGCTGGAGATTATTCACACAAGTATATTGCAACAAAGTTAGATTGCGATTTGTTTTTGTTGATACTAGAAAACAAAAACATTTTCATTAGAGAATAAAAGATTATAATCTGGTGTGACTGGTCGCACTCTTACCTTTGGTAATTGTAAGTTGTGTTCTGTGCTTATCACACCAGATTTTTTGTATCGACATATATTTAGTTTCCGCCGATATATTAAAATTCAAGATGTAAAATTTATAAACATGGGAAAATATTTATAATTTGTTACAATGGCCTTGTATCTTCCTTATAAAGTACAAAAATAAAGTGTGCTTCAAAAACGATTTCAAACGCAAAATGAGAATAAGCTTATATCTTTTTGGAAGAGGAACCTAAGGGGGACAATGAACTAAAATATAAAATTTCAAGCTCTTTTGGTTCTTGAGATATTTTGTTCACAGACAGTTAAGAGAAAGTTGTCCAGTCACACCAGATTTTTTTTTTTTATCAATTAACATAACAAGAAGCAATTTTACTAAATTTTTCGTGTCGACATTAACGAGCAGTCAAAGCGAAAAATAAAATGAATTTTTTTTTTATTTTTTGTCAACGTTTCGAGTGCCGATCGCACTCTTCAACAAAAATGATGTCAAGTTGTCAGGGGTTAGTTGACATGGCAGTTTTTACGTTTTTACCAATTTATATTCTCTTGAAAACTCTCTATATATAGGTAAGAATAAGTAAAAAAGTTAAAAAAGCAGGGTGGAGATTAGCGCCCTTTAGGAAAATGTATATAATATTTAAACTTTTGACTCTAGTTGAAATATTTTGTAAAATTAAATATATAAATTAGAAGAGTTGCTTTTTGAGGTTGTGGCTGGTGATGTGATAATAATGGAGGAATGGAGACAACAGCCGAATTGGAATGATCCAGGTTCAATAAAACTCCCAGATTAAGACGTTTCGGCCTTAATATTTTTGTACATATCAAAGTAAAAAGAAATTCTATATAATTTATTAAAAATACCTAAGATCGTCTATGCCCTGATGAAGGTCGTGATTGACGACCGAAACGTCGGCAAATGGAAAATTAAATACAATATTTTTTTATTTAATCTCCTGGCTGAAAAGTTCCTGCGAATATTGATAAAATCTCCACAGCTATAAAACATAAAGTTCTTGAAAAAAAAAAAAAAAAAAAATTGGCTGATATCTCCATTCCTCCATTATTAAATTAGAAGAACACGGGAGCCTTCTCGGGACGGCAGCAGCCAAGTAAAAAAAATAAAAAACGCGGCAGGATGAGTGTGACTAGCACTCGAAACGTCGGCGACAGGATATAACGTTTTTTTGTTTTCACTTGGCTGCTGCGTCCCGGGAAAGCACCCGTCCTCTTCTAATTGAATATCTACAGCCATCAAACTCAACAATTTTAAATATATAAATAATCTAGTCTTTTATTTATGGAAAATTCAACTTCAAAAGTTAATAACTTACATTCTTCAAGCGAGATTTCGGTTTCATCCAACAATTGTTTGAATTCATCCAAATTTTTTAAATAAAGGCAATTGAACAATTTGTTAAAAGGTTCATCAGCCTTAAAAGGAAATCCATGAAGGCTAGCCAAGTTCTCTCTAGAACATCTAGAAAAAAAAATTATAAATTTGATTTCAGCCTTGATTCGATCTATAAAATCTTACCTGACTTGATGGAGGGCATTAACGAGTTGCACTTGAAGTGCAGTGCAACAACACTTGTTCTCAAGGTCATATTGCTCCCATTTTGTATTCTCTAAAAGTTCTAATAAATGATTGGATTCAGTACACAGAGATGATCCATTATCACTCATTTTCTTTAACGCACAAACACTTTGAATTTCAATTTCGTACTGCGATTGAATAGTTAAAAAAAAGAGCGTTAGTAATGTTTACTCTAGATTTATTTTATATGTAAATATTTCAAGATTAGTGACCTACCTAAAATTATTTTATTATTTAGTCATAATGACGTATTCTTTGGCTTATTACTTTCTCTTACCTCAATATATATGTTAATATATATAGAGAGAGAAAGTATTGGATTCATGTCAAAAATTCGATGTCAAGATTTTGACGGATATACACGTTTTGAGGTCCCGTGAATCTAAAAAAGTGGTTTTCCCGACATGGTCTGTCTGTCCGTCTGTCTGTCTGTCTGTGTGTCTGTCTGTATCTAGGGTTAATAATAGATAATAAGTTTACTTGGGAAAGGCATTTCATGTACCTCAACAACAAATTGAGATCTGTCTTGTATGTGTTTTCAAATTTAAAGTGGAGTCTGAATGCTGACTCATTAGTTCTTTTATATAGATCTCTTGTGGAATCTCACCTAAGGTATGGAATCACAGCTTGGGGAAGTGCTGGTGAGCATACCATAAATAAGGTGCAAAATATACAGGATAGATTTATAAAAATATTAGGTAAGAAATTGAATATTGGTGACAAAGAAGAGGTATATGGAATGCTTAATATTTTGAATATACAAAATATGTATGAAAAAAATTTGTTGGAGAAATGCTTTTTTAATGTAAAAATCTGGTGTGACTGGCGCACAGCACACAACTTTCTCTTACTTAGAGAAAGTTGTGCACCGTGCTGGTCACACCAGATTTTTTGTGTCGAGATATATTTAGTTTCCCATAGCACCTTAGTTTCAAACTTGCATTTTAAATGTTGACTGCTTCAAATAAACTATGGTTATTTTTCAAAATTTTAATCTCATATTTGGACATTTTATACACAATATAGAATCGTAAATAAATACAAAATTTCATAAGAATTGGAAAAAAAATTTTTAAATGCGTAAAAAGTTCCAAAGGGGACCCCCTTTTGAATCGAAATTAACATACAAATCCCTATAGGAAATTAACATTAGGCCTATGAGAGAAGGCGGAGAGACAGACGATAATGTTTGCAAGTGAGAGAGAGAGAGAGAGAGAGTGAGATATGTTTTCTCCGAAACAATTAAAGACACAAATAAAATAAAAATCTGGTGTGACTGGCGCACAGCACACAACTTTCTCTTACCTTCGGTAATCGAAAGTTGTGTACTGTGCTTGTCACAACAGATTTTTTGTGTCGACATATATTTAGTTCCCGACAGTAGGGAACATTTGAATTCAGATGTAAAATTTATAAGTATAGGAAAATATTTATATTTCGTTACCATGGCAACCATTTCTCCTATCTTCCCTATGAAATACAAGAGTAAAGTGGTCTTCAGAAGATTTCAATCGCAAAATGAGAATATACATTTTAAAGAGCATCTAAAAAATAATTGATTTTTGAATTTTAAAAAAAATCGTTGGAGCAAATTTTGAGAAAATCGAAAAAAACTGAAAAAGTACATCAGTAAAGTACTAGTAATCTTTGGCCGATTTTGATTAAAAGCTTATTTTTCCGGTCCCGGGGGGTGTTTAAGTTAAATATAGAATTTCAACCTCGTAGCTCAATTCCTTCATGCTTAAAATTGAACACACACACAAACACACACACACCCACCCACCCACCCACCCACCCACACACAGACAGACCATGTCGCGAAAACCACTTTTTTGGATTCAGGGGACCTCAAAACGTGAAGATCCATCAAAATCTCGACATCGAATTTTTGACATGAATCCAATACTTTCTCTCTATATATATATTACATATATACATAGGTAAGAGAAAGTAAAAATAAATGGGAATTTAAATAATAATTGATTTTTAATCTAATAAAAAGAAAAAGATTTAAATTCCGTTACCATGGCAACCAGTTCTATCTTTCCTATGAAGAACAAGAGTAAAGTGGTCTTCAGAAGATTTCAACGGCAAAATGAGAATATACATTTTAAAGAGCATCTAAAAAATAGTTGATTTATGAATTTTAAAAAAAATCCTTGGAGGGAATTTTGAGAAAATCGAAAAAAACTGAAAAAGTACATCAGTAAAGTACTAGTACTTTTTGGCCGATTTTGTTCAAAAGCTTATTTTGAGATTCTTCAAAGGTACCTAAGTTAAATATAAAATTTCAATCCGGTAGCTCAACTCCTTCATGCTAAAAATCTGTCCACACACACAGACACACACACACACACAGACCAATTTGCGGGACCCACTTTTTTTGGACTCAGGGGACCTCAAAACATGTATATCCATCAAAATCTCGACATCGAATTTTTGACATGATCGCAATACTTTCTCTCCTATATATTTCATATATAGGGTACGAGAAAGTAAAAAATCTGGTGTGACTGGCGCACAGCACACAACTTTCTCTTACCTTCGGTAATCGAAAGTTGTGCACTGTGCTTGTCACACCAGATTTTTTGTGTCGACATGTATTTAGTTCCCGGCAGTAGGGAATATTTGAATTCAGATTTATAAGTATGGGAAAATATTTATATTTTGTTACCATGGCAACCATTTCTCCTATCTTTCCTATGAAGCACAAGAGTAAAGTGTGCTTCAAACAATTTTGTGGGCAAAACGAGAATATACATTTGAAAGAGCATCTAAAAAATAATTGATTTTTGAATTTTAATCAAAATCGTTAGAGCGAATTTTGAGAAAATCGAAAAAAACTGAAAAAGTACATCAGTAAAGTACTAGTACTCTTTGGCCGATTTTGATTAAAAGCTTATTTTTCCGGTCCCGGGGGGTGTTTAACTTAAATATAAAATTTCAGCCTCATAGCTCAATTCCTTCATGCTTAAAATTTGACACACACCCACCCACCCACCCACCCACCCACCCACACACAGACAGACCATGTCGCGAAAACCACTTTTTTGGATTCAGGGGACCTCAAAACGTGAAGATCCATCAAAATCTCGACATCGAATTTTTGACATGAAACCAATACTTTCTCTCTCTATATATATTAACATATATATAGAGGTAAGAGAAAGTAAAAATGTAACAAAAATGTAAAGAAACCAGGCAAATAAATTGAATTGAATTGAATTGTGAACAAAATATCTCAAGAACGGAAAGAGCTAGGAGGTTGAAATTTTATATTTAAGTTAGGCACCCCCAAGGGACCTGACACGTAGCTTTTGAACAAAATCGACCAAAGAGTACTAGCACTTTACTGATGCACTTTTTCAGTTTTTTTCGATTTACTCTAAATTTGCTCCATAGATTTTTTTTTTTAATTCAAAAATCAATTATTTTTTAGATTCTCTATAAAATGTATATTCTCATTTTGTCATTGAAATCTTCTGAAGACCACTTTACTCTTGTACTCCATAGAAAAGATAGGAGAAATGGTTGCCATGGTAACAAAATATAAATATTTTCACATACTTATAAATTTTACATCTTGAAAATAGAACGTACCGTACTCTCGGAAACTAAATACATGTCGACACAAAAAATCTGGTGTGACAAGCACAGAACAAGAGAAATTGTGTGCTGTGCGACCACTCACACCAGAGATTTTTTAAATTAAAATATTCCCAAACATTGATTAGAATCTCAACTTTCTAAATTATTAATCCTTCCACTAATAAGTTCTCCAAGTTTTTAAATAATTCATTCAATTTCTGTGTCAATCATTTTTGACTTGTTTTAAATAAATAAATAATATTTCTGGGTGATTTGACGTCGTTCTATTCGATTCGATTCGTTCGACAATCAGCATGGGAGGATCTCAGAGTTTCGAGTCTTCCTCAGGACTAGAGTACTTGGAGAAGCTGCTCAGCTCGTTGGCTCTTTTAGATCTCTGGCCAAGGAGGGTTTTTCAGAATTCGCTCTTGAATTTCATTTGGATTTGGTTAGTTCGTATCACAGCCTCGGGCTTCTTCACCGTCACTTTCCTTTGCTTTGTCAATTGCTTTGTCACGTGGGATCAGTTGAATCTCTTCACCTCGTCGGTGCTTTATTTCGTCCTGGGCGGGACGGTCAGCTTCGAATGGATCTTTCTTAAGTGTAAGAGAAAGCAGTTGGAGAAACTCGTTGATTTATACTGTCGGACTTTTCGACAAGGGAAGAAAATTGTGAGCAAAGAGAATTTCGATTCTGTATGGAAATTGTAAGTATCTTTTTTTTTTTAACATCTAGTTAAACAAATCATATTATTAAATAAGAGATATAGTTAGTTAAGATCCAAAGTTTGGTATAAGGCTTAACTGAGGGGTGAAATTAGGAATACAAGCCTGGTTTATTTTTTTTCTTTTGAAAACTAAAAAAAAAATCTGGTGTGACTGGCGCACAGCACACAACTTTCTCTTACCTTCGGTAATCGAAAGTTGTGTACTGTGCTTGTCACACCAGATTTTTTGTGTTGACATGTATTTAGTTCCTGACAGTACGGAACATTTGAATTCAGATGTAAAATTTATAAGTATGGGAAAATATTTATATTTTGTTGCCATGGCAACCATTTCTCCTATCTTCCCTATGAAATACAAGAGTAAAGTGGTCTTCAGAAGATTTCAATCACAAAATGAGAATATACATTTTAAAGAGCATCTAAAAAATAATTGATTTTTGAATTTTAAAAAAAATCGTTGGAGCAAATTTTGAGAAAATCGAAAAAAACTGAAAAAGTGCATCAGTAAAGTACTAGTACTCTTTGGCCGATTTTGATTAAAAGCTTCGTGTCACGTCCCATGGGGGTGCCTAACTTAAATATAAAATTTCAACTTCCTAGCTCTTTTCGTTCTTGAGATATCTTGTTCACAGACACACAGACACACACAGACACACACACAGACAGACACAGACACACAGACAGACCATGTCGCGAAAACCACTTTTTTGGATTCAGGGGACCTCAAAACGTGAAGAACCATCAAAATCTCGACATCGAATTTTTGACATGAATCCAATACTTTCTCTATATATATATATATATATTACATATATACATAGGTAAGAGAAAGTAAAAATGAATTAGCTTTAATAAACATAGATAGAAACAGCCAGAGATGATGAACTGTAAAAGTTTGATGGAAGGTTTACTCTGATGTAAGATTGCAGGTAATTGTTGCAAAGTTTTTTTTGTTTTTATCTTTTTGAAAATCATTTGGGCAGACTTGCAATTGGTCAGTTTCGGTCTCATATCAGACCATCATCAGGCCTATAAACAAAAAATTTATAAAAGTCATTAGGGAGCGTACAAGTATTACGTAACGCAATTTGGGGCAGGGGGGTCTAGTAAAACGTTACCATTCGTTACAAGAGGGGGAGGGGAGTTGAACAACCCGTTACGTAACTGGTATTTTAGCGACGCAACATAATTGTGATTTTTAGATAAAAATGCCACTTACGTCTAGGGGAGGGGGTCCAGAAAAATGTTACGACGCGTTATATGGGGGAGGGGGGGTCAAAAATCTTCAAAAATTGCGTTACGTAATACTTGTACGCTCCCTTACTTGCTTTTCGAGGTTGTGGCTGTGATGTGATTTTAATGGAGAATTGGAGATATCAGCCAAATTGGGATTATCTAGGGCAGCGGTTCCCAACTTGTGGGCCGCGGGCTGATTGGAACTGGGCCGCGGAGGAAGGATAAAAATGATATAACTAGTTGTTTCTTGATGGCTGGATATTATGATATGAGGATGCGTTACAAGGGCAGCCAAGGCGACCTCGAAATACTAGAGTCTTCAAGTAAATGTAAATTGGTTAAAACGTTGCTACACTGCCATGTCAAACGACCTGACGAATTGACATCATTTTTGTCCTGATGAAGAGTGCGATCGGCACTCGAAACGTGGACAAAAAATGGATTTTTGTTTTATTTTTCGCCTTGGCTGCCCTTGTAACGCATCCTCATAAAAATGATATATATTTATATAAAATTATAGTTCCGGGATGACCAAGCTGGGGCTCGGTGGTTTTTTCTTTTGATAAATTTGAAAAAACTAAAAAGTATTATACCTCAGTAAAGTAATAGTACTCGAAGTATCCCAAGGACGAAATCTAGCTTAATTTCATATTGGTATCAATACTTAAAATTTCAAATATATCAAAGCGAATTTTTGAAAAAATTAGGAAAACTAAAAAAGTAAATCAGTAAAGTACTTATATGCCGGGTTCGCAAAGACGAGATTAATCGTAATTTGTTTTTTATACGGTAAATAGGAAATATTTAAATCTGAAAGAGACCGGTAAAGAAAATTTTGAGAAAAGTGGAAAAAAAGTACACTGGTAAAGTACTAGTACTCAAAATTTTCCAAAGTAAATGAAAAAAAAAAAATAAAAAATAAAAGGAAAAACTAAAAAAAGTACATCAGTAAAGTACTAAAACCCGAATTTTTCCAAAGATGAGACCTAGCACGAAGGACCGGAAATAGTATATATATATTTAAAATTTGAGAAAAATTGTTAGAGCCGTTTTCGAGAACTGATATGCTTACAAACAAAGAAACGTACATTGATTGCTCTCTTAATAGTATAAGATAAATATACACTGGGCCTCAGTGGAAAAAGTGAGCCGCACATCAAAAAAGATTGGGAACCACTGATCAATGTTAATAAAACTCCCAGAATAGGAACGTTTATCTCTGAGTTTGGGCACAGAGGCCATATAATTTTGTATGAAGCAAATAAATTTTATTATTGACGAGTCCTGGTTTGATCACATGTGCACTTGAGTCTTTGTTCAAGTCACTTCCCGATGAGCTAGAGGTGTGAAATTTGATATTTAAGAGTCATTTTTGATGACGCAATTAGAGAGTCGCGTTTTACCGAAATTGACCCAACTAATGTGGTACTTTATTTCACGCATCTTCCCTTCTTTTTTTAATACTCTATAATAAAAAAAAGACTAAGAAGTTTAAAATAAAAATAAAATTAAAAAAAACTTTTTTAAAAAAAATGCTTTTATTTAAATTGAACTAAAAAGAGAGAAATAATTTAATTGTTCTTTCTAAAATTGTTGAATATTTATGAATTAAAATAAAAGCGTGGGGCGCTTCAAAGTAATTCCGAGGCTCTAAGCACTAGCGGTCCCAGGGGGGGGGGCCCAGAAGGGCCCGCCCCCCCCCCCCCTTTGGTCAGACAAAAATTCAAAAGTTTTATTAAATATTTTAAAATTAAAAAAAAAAATTATAAATTTTTCAGGTCTCACAATAGCTGAAAACGCAAATTTCAATGCCTAATTTTCAAAAATTTTTCCATACCCCCTAGATCCCCTGAAGTCGTCTGTCCGGATTTCGCCTCAATAAATCATGATAATCTAACCCTAGGAATGAATATTATTCATGATATTTCATCATATATGGTCATTTTTTTGTACAAATAATCAATTTTTGACTTTGTCAGGTTTTCTTGTAAGCCAACGATAGAAATACTTTTTTTAGCTCAAATATTTCTCTACACTGTATAGGGGCAATGGCGTAACTTACATCTCCCAAACCACGCGATACGGGGGGCCCGCGGATCGGCCGGACTAAAAAACTGGATCTTAACGTAGTTATCAAATCATCAAAGAAAGCAAAAACAAAATAGATTTTTTTAATGTATCTCAGCCAAAAACATCGGAGATGCAAAAAGGGCGCCTCGCATTATTTTTGCCCAGCGTCGAGGTGAAATCAAAAAAATGCGCCTCGCTTTTCTGATTTATATAAAAGCAAGGAAATATTTTCACTTAAATAAAACCCCTACAGAATTTTATTTGTTTCATATATCCTCGCTTTTATATAAATCAGAAAAGCGAGGCGCATTTTTTTGATTTCACCTCGACGCTGGGCAAAAATAATGCGAGGCGCCCCTTTTTGCATCTCCGATGTTTTTGGCTGAGATTTCACTTCTTTTTGTGAAATATTACATTTAAATATTATTTAATAATTTTTGTTTATTAAATATTAAGTTATCCCATGAATAGATCTTTTAATATGCATTCCAATCAGTAAAAAATAAATACATCGTTTGGTATCCATTCAAAACGATAAAGATAAGATTTCACCAAATTTTATAAAATTTTAGGATTTTTATTTTTGTTATGTTGGTAGAATGTAAATACATCATTTGGTATCCATTCGAAACGATAAAGATAGGATTTCACCAAATTTTATAAAATTTTAGGATTTTTATTTTTTTTATGTTGGTAGAATGTAAATACATCGTTTGGTATCCATTCAAAACGATAAAGATAGTATTTCACCAAATTTTATAAAATTTTAGGATTTTTATTTTTGTAATGTTGGTAGGATGTAAATACATCGTTTGGTATCAATTCGAAACGATAAACATAGGATTTCCCTAAATTTTATAAAATTTTAGGGTTTTTATTTTTGTTATGTTGGTAGGATGTAAATACATCGTTTGGTATCCATTCAAAACGATAAAGATAGGATTTCACCAAATTTTATAAAATTTTAGGATTTTTATTTTTGTTATGTTGGTAGGATGTAAATACATCGTTTGGTATCCATTCAAAACGATAAACATAGGATTTCACCAAATTTTATAAAATTTTAGGATTTTTATTTTTTTTTATGTTGGTAGAATGTAAATACATCGTTTGGTATCCATTCAAAACGATAAACATAGGATTTCACCAAATTTTATAAAATTTTAGGATTTTTATTTTTTTTTATGTTGGTAGAATGTAAATACATCGTTTGGTATCCATTCAAAACGATAAACATAGGATTTCACCAAATTTTATAAAATTTTAGGTTTTTTATTTTTGTTATGTTGGTAGCACTTCTTATCACGTTAATCTATTGTATTTCTATCTGAAGGGATCTATCCTAAAAATTTTTATTCCATTAGGGATGAAAATTACTAATATTAATAGATATGTACCTAGATGACGTCATCAGGGAGCAAAATAGTTAGAATTGTCTTTTCGCCATGTTAAAGATAGGACAAATTTGAAATTTTGAATACCTCTCAAAAAGTCACTTTTGATCCAAAATGAAATTTTATATCAAAGGTATCGGGTTTTTGATAGTATCTATTTGTATTTTAAATTTCATCCAAATCGGTCCAGCAGGGAAACCTGTAGCTTTGTCTAAAAATTTGAAAATTGAAGAAAAGAATGAAAAAAAAGAAAAAAAAAAGGAAAAATAAGAGACTAACTTTTGACCTTCCGAAATCGGCAAAATCTCAACTTTGAGCCTCTGCCATTCTGTTTGGCACTGGAATTTTTTTTTGAATTCGTGCTCAAAATAATCCTTATTTATTCTAGTTTAATATAAAAAAAATTTGGCTCCGATATCTTAAAAACTTTTTGAGATATTCGCCCAGAAAGAGAAAAGTTTCTCAAAAAAATTTTTTCACGTCCCTATCTTTTATTAAGGATTTAAAATCATTCTTGATAATATAGTCTAGGGACGACTCGTCCATCTAAATGCAATGGGCCATTGGCATCTATTGGAATGTCAACTAAATGGTAGTATTAAGTGTTTCTTTGCTTTCTTTTGCTTTTTACTTGCTCGGCGACGAGTCGCTCCCGCGACTCTTGATAAATATTTCTACCTACTTAATGGCATTTTTCATTTTGATTTTTTGTGATGTAAGTAGTAGTAAGTTAGGCCTAAATAAATATACATTTCCTTCTAATTAACTACTATTATAGTCGGTTTTTTGCGCCACCCTATTTATTCTTCACCTTCCCTACATCATAAATTTTGGGCCATTGGCTATCAATCCAGCTGAAATAAATATATAAAATAGGTCTAAATGGCCTTCGCTGCCGAAAAAGAGCTTAAATGAATTTAAAAAAAAAAATTTGGGCCCCCCCCCTTGACAAAATCCTGGGACCGCCAGTGGCTCTAAGTATATACAATTCCTTAAGCTATCAATGTGCGCCCCACGCTTTTATTTTAAGTCATAAATATTCGACAATTTTAGAAAGAACAATTAAATTATTTCTCTCTTTGTAGTTCAATTTAAATAAAAGCATTTTTAAAAAAAGTTTTTTTTTATTATATTTTTGAATCATGGGCAAACCAAACGTTTAATAGATGGACAATTAGGTAAACGAAATTTTGAATTGAAAAAATTATTAGGGCTCAGAAATTAATTTTAAATTAAAATAATAAAATAACCATCTAATGACACCCATAACCTTGGACGTATTCGAAAATCTTAGCCATTGTCCCCAAATGGACGATTTCAAATTGAATTTTCAATTAGTTTACTGATGACCTTTTAAAAGATTCATTAAAGAACGAAGATTTCTAGTTTAATTTAGAAATCAATCTTCGAAAAGTCTTTAAAACGTCGATTACTTTTTGATAAAATAATGCAAACCCCGTTTTTTAGCCCTACTCTCTAAAAACAGACGTTAAAATTTAAAATAAACAAATAGGTGTTAAAAAGTAATGTAAGCGTTAAAAAATCACTTCCTTGCCTCAAATAGCTAACAAAAACTTTAAAGCCAAAGCGTTCACATTTAGTAAATAGTGTTAAAAATTAATGCCATGTCTAGGGGGCGGCTTTAATATTTTAACGTCGTGTTTAAAATAAAAATAGAGTCCTTAACCTAAAAAGTATTTTGATAGCTTTGAAATTAAAGTAATATGTTAACGACGCTGTTAAAACTTTGTTTAGAGAATAGCAATTTTTTAACGCTGTTTGTTTTTACATTACTTTTTAATACCCGTTTGCATGGGCGTAACTAGAGAATCTGGCTGGTGGGGGGCCATGGGACCAGCCATCCTCGCTGGGGGGGGGGGCATGAGACCAGATAACCTCGGTGGGCGAGTCATTCCACGTCAAATCGATACCCTTTTTAACCTCACCATCTCAGATTATAGAGAAAAATTAATTAAAACAACCCTTGCGTTAGTTTTTTGTCATAATTGGGAAAAATTACACAGGCTAACAGTGATTTTGGTACCGGGGGTATTTTGAGCTGATCTCCGAGTATATGCGACGTCCTTTTTCCAAAAATGTCGTCCGTTTTGCTCGAATATCTCTAGTTTTAGAGATATAGAGAATATAACGTTTTAATTGAAATTCTGCTCTAAAGTTGCTCTTATTTTGAGTTTTCTAGATTTTTTTTTATGGTGTTTTCTCTTAAAGATCTTAAGATACATAGAAAATCTAGAGATTCTGCCCAATCAGAAGTGATTTAGTGGTGCAAAACACGGCTAAAAGTTGAAAAAAATTCAATTTTTCCAGCCATTATTCATTCGTGCAAATCGGTTAATTATTAACGAAATTATAAACAAAATAGTTAATCTACAAATCAAAGATAAGAAAATTTTATGATTAAGATGTTGTTTTGCTTAGAAGAATTCTTGGGTGTAGTGCTAGCGCTGAAATGACAAGTTTATAATTTCTTTAATAATTAACCGATTTGCACAAAGGAATGATGGCTGGAAAGCTAAAGAGTTACAGAATATCGTACACATGTTTTTTGCATTCAGAGATGTTAAAAAAATTTTAGGGTTGTCTAAAGTTAAGAAAAACTGGAAAGATTGAATTTTTTTCAATTTTTAGCCGTGTTTTGCACCACTAAATCACTTCTGATTGGGCAGAATCTCTAGATTTTCTATGTATCTTAGCTACCTGTATATTTTTAAGAGAAAACACCATAAAAAAAAATCTAGAAAACTCAAAATAAGAGCCATTTTAGAGCAGAATTTCAATTAAAACGTTATATTCTCTATATCTCTAAAACTAGAGGTATTCGAGCAAAACTAACGACATTTTTGGAAAAAGGACGTCGCATATACTCGGAGATCAGCTCAAAATACCCCCGGTACCAAAATCACTGTTAGCCTGTGCAGAGGCGTACAGAGGCAGTTGGGGGCCTGGGGCGGCACTAGAAGAGGGGGCCTTATATTGAATTTTTTTTTTTTTTTGGGGGGGTGGTCATCTTTAAATATCCCTCTCCTCCATACACAAAAATATTTTTAAAATACCGTATATCCCTGAACCCCAAGGCCCCGGGGCCTCTCAAAGAGAAATTTTTATTAAATTTTGTTGTTTTTTTTTATCTAAATTTTTCCGTTTTTACTTGAGCCCTGAGGCCCCGGGGCCTATTTAAAGAGAAATTTTCATTAAATTTTCTTTTTTTTTTAATCAAAATTTTCCCATTTTTACTTGACTCTGAGGGCCCCGGGGCCTCTCAAAGGGAAATTTTTATTAAATTTTGTTTTTTTTTTATCTAAATTTTTCCGTTTTTACTTGAGCCCTGAGGCCCCGGGGCCTATTTAAAGAGAAATTTTCATTAAATTTTCTTTTTTTTTAATCAAAATTTTCCCATTTTTACTTGACTCTGAGGGCCCCGGGGCCTCTCGAAGGGAAATTTTTATTAAATTTTGTTTTTTTTATCTAAATTTTTCCGTTTTTACTTGAGCCCTGAGGCCCCGGGGCCTATTTAAAGAGAAATTTTCATTAAATTTTCTTTTTTTTTAATCAAAATTTTCCCATTTTTACTTGACTCTGAGGGCCCCGGGGCCTCTCAAAGGGAAATTTTTATTAAATTTTGTTGTTTTTTTTATCTAAATTTTTCCGTTTTTACTTGAGCCCTGAGGCCCCGGGGCCTATTTAAAGAGATATTTTCATTAAATTTTCTTTTTTTTAATCAAAATTTTCCCATTTTTACTTGACTCTGAGGGCCCCGGGGCCTCTCAAAGGGAAATATTTAATTTTTTTTATATATATATGAGGGCCTATGCCGGCTCGGGGCCTGGGGCGGACCTCCCCCCCCCCCCCTCGGTACGCCACTGAGCCTGTGTAATATTTCCCAATTATGACAAAAAACTAACGCAATGGTTGTTTTAATTAATTTTTCTATGATCCCATCATGATCCCTCGATGAGGCTTATATTATCTTTTAACCTTTAAGCAAGGACCATTTTAAAATTTTTTCAAAATTTCCGAAGTGGTACTTTTTGAGAAAAATTAATTTAAATTTTTGATTTTGAAATTAAAAAATTTTTTTTTATTACCACCCAGGTGTGTTGTATATCATTGGAAAGGGTGTCGTCTGAAAAGCTGTAAAATGACACCTCATTCATCTCTCTATTTCATCTCTAAGAGATTTTAGAGCAATTTAAATAGATGTGGTTAGGTCGATTTTTTGCCATTTTTGACAAATTTAACCCGCCATATTTCTTAAACGAGTTGAGATATCAAGTTGAAATTGGGGCTTTTTCTTAGTCTCTATTGACTCTTCCTATGACCCAAATTTCATACAAATCTGAGATGGTGATGTTAAAAAGTGTATCGATTTGACGTGGAAAGAATGACTCGGGCCTGGAAAGCCCCATATTTTCTCAATTTTTCTTGGGGCAAAGAGCTTTCTGGGGGGGGGGCCACGAGCCTTCTGGGGGGCCAGGCCCCCCCCCCGGGACCCCCCTAGTTACGCCCATGCCCGTTTGTTTATTTTAATTTTTTAAGAGAATAGACCTGGTTGTGTGTGTGTGTTAAGTCACATAAAATGTTCAAATCTTTTCAGTAATTACAAGAAAGTTGTTCGTTTCCAATGGATCTG
This sequence comes from Euborellia annulipes, assembly GCA_023213315.1. Classification (NCBI taxonomy): domain Eukaryota; kingdom Metazoa; phylum Arthropoda; class Insecta; order Dermaptera; family Anisolabididae; genus Euborellia; species Euborellia annulipes. Next base: position 76,967 of record JAKCPI010002281.1, on the reverse strand, counting down.
GAGCATTGTATTTTATGAATTGTATTTCCACTGGATTATATTTAATATCCTCTTCCCGTTGGTGATCACGCCTGCTTTGAGCCGCGCTGCTAATATTACTTATGTCGATGAAGTATATCGATTTTCATTTCAAGCCTGGTATCCTTATGATAAATATGTCTCGCCCTACTATGACGTAAGTATTTAATTATATTATATTATAAATGTAATACAAAATAAAAATTTATACATAAGGAGGTTCAGGAGCGACGTCTAAACGTACTTAAAAAAAAACTAGACTATTATAAGGAATTTTTCAATGCGGTTTTTTTTTTTAATGAATTAAATTCATAAGAGATTATTGGGACATCGAGCTATAATTTGTTTAATGACTTATTAAAAAATTATCGTAATTAATTTTTTTGTTATCAAGCAAATACAAAAAAACAATCTGTCCCAATAATCTTTAATTTTTTTTAAATTTAAAAATGAATTTATTGTTATTATTAATCACATATTAATTAAGAAATTTTTAAAATAAGCTTAGATGATTTGTTTAAAAATCAACTGTCAAATTAGTTCAGCATTCTTGCAATAGATGGCAGGCTAGTCTAACAGCTGATCCCCTAATGGGTCGTTTTGATAACTTACCTACTCCAACATTAAAATAGCCTCCCTATGAAATACATGGTGTTTGTCCTTCAGCTATTTTAATGCTGAAGGACAAACACCATGTATTTCCCCATAGGGAGGCTATTTTAATGTTGGGGTAGGTAAGTTATCAAAACGACCCATAGCGTATATCTGGCCTATATTTATAAATTTTTATGCTTTTATAAAAGATACATAATAACATTTATAAAGTATTTATTGTTAAAAGATCAATGAAAATCAATCAAATGCATTAAATATTATTAGCTACCATTCTGACATCTCTTGGCAAATTTTTGAATTACTTGATTTTTTGGCATGCTTTTTATGACACACAACGCCATCTTAGCGGGAAAAACATGCGTAATCCCCCCCACAAATTAAAATATTTGTGATCGCAGCCAATTTTCTCTTGACTTTTAAGATTTTCATTTTTTTTTTCTCTTCCAGATAACGGTTTCTTTTGAAGCCTATCTGATTATTTTCTTGCTCTATGTCCTCTACGCTGTGGATTTTTTTGCAACAGTTTTATGATTTATATATTATGCCATATGGAAAATCTTTGCGATGCTCTCATGTCGTTGCCAGCTGATCTCGGCGCCAGTTGGCCAAATAATCAACAACGTTTTGAGCAGAAACTGTTTGAGACGACGTTTCCACCAGGCAATTGGAAGCCATATTTAGAACAATTACAACCTGAGAGTAAACTGGATAAAAATACAAAACTCACAATGATTGACTGCATTTATCATCATAAATTACTTCTCCAGTAAGAAATTTCTGGATTTCTTAGGCCCGTCTGCTTCACCTAGGTGGAGTTTGTTAGCCCCGGGCTAAATGGCTTTTTTTTATATTGCAGAAACCCTTTTTTGGGGGAACAAATCATGTTCTGTTTGTGAAGGTTGCAACTCCATTAAAGCATCTTATAAAAATTATTAAAAATAAAAATTGATATTATCACCCATAATTTAAATAAATATTATTAATATACATTTAAATATAAGATATTAATTTTTTTTTTCTAAAATTTAAAAATTTTCAAAAAAATAAACAAGATTTATTCGTGTTCACATAACAATTAGTCAATTGTTCCAATCTTCACAACTATTTTGACAAATTGCCAGCTGTGTGGCTCAAATAAAGATAATTTCAAAAAGAAATATATCTTTTATTTTCACCTGACAAGAAGTAATATCAACTGAAGATATTTGATATCAATATTATATCAATTTGCATTTAATTTGAAGGCAAATAGTTTTATTAACAAGACATGTGCAATGCGTTAGCTGAAGTTAGGAGAATATTCAACAGCTTGAAATAAATACTAGATATACGAGTATAATCCTGACTGACATAAAATGAATAATAACAAAAAAAAAAACGGTAGATTCCAGATTGCATTTATATTATTATCTATGATTTATATTGGTGAAGTTAGGATGCTTGTGTTCATAATACGTGTCACCCCAGAGCTAAATCTTAGCCCCGACTTTGGGCCTGGGCTAACTTTAGCCCAGACCTTGGCTCCAATTCCCCATATATCTAGCTGAAATTACTCAAAAGTGAGGTTAACTCAGGGCTAAAAATGGCGACGAGATCTGATGCAAGCGGGCCCTAGCCTATAACATATTGTAAAATATACGACATTTCATCGTTTTATTGATAAAATAAGTAGAATCTAAGAAAAAATAACAAATATATTTACTTCTAGAATACTTCTATTACCAATAAAATGATGAAATGTATATTTTACTATAAAAATAAAACTGAAGTGGGTTTCTGCACTACAAAAAAAGCCAGGGCTAACAAACTCCCACCAACTGAAGCAGACGGCCCTTAGAGATGATCAAAAGATGATCCCTTTATTCATTTTTAGATTGTTTGATCACTTTTGCAAAGAGATGACGTATGCGATGTTGTGCAATGCTGTCAAATCACTTGGATGCATTTGTCTGTTTGCTTTTCAGATGATGATGGTAATCAATATAACAATTTATTATATATTTTAGAAATGATAGAAATATTATAGTTGATATACTGTTTATAGAAGTTAGCGCGATATTTGAGCTATGAGCGCCTTGCTCTTAGGCAACCGATAGATGCAATTTGATAGTTGGGTTGCATTCCGTCAGGGCGCTCTCTATGGAGAAGGTAAGCCTAGTACACACCTAGCAACAAAAGTCTCGCAACATTTTTCCGTGTTGCGAGGAGTCGCGAGACAAAAGATTGGTGTGGACGTGTTGCGAGACACGCCACAGTTAATCACAGTGCAATCTTAACTGTGATAGACATCTAGTCATTTTTCTTTTTGTGCTAATTGTTTCCTGAATGCGATTGAATTATGGACGGGGAAGATATTGAAGATCTCTGTGTATGAACATTTAAATATGCATTTAACCTCTTCATGTTAAGAAATATGTTCCAGGGAACTTGGTTCCAGAACATTTCGTTTTTGTAAATAAATAAATAAATAAATAAATAAATAAATAAAATTAAATGTAATTAATTATATTTTAATTGGGTTTTGAAAGAGACAAAGAGGAATATTTTTCAATGAATATTAATAATTATGACAATTTAATTGTTGAAACATTAAAAGAGGGAGATGTAGAATGCATATAAATATAAATATAAAGTAAAAAGTTATTTCTTATTATTTTAGGGGAATTATTTCTCCCTCTAGCCGGTGGCCATAGGGGTATATTATTACTTTGTCGAAATTAATATTGATAAATAAATGATTTTTTATTAAAGGGTCAAATGACTAATTGAAAAGTCTCGATTTCATATTAAAATATTAAAATTTAGATCAAAAATAAAATATTTTAAATATTTCAATGCTGCACATGAGTATCTAGGTGTGTACTAGGCTTTAGATTTCCCTTGGTTTTTTCTCTTTTCGTTGTGTGCGTAATTAATAAGAGCGTTTAATTAAAAATAAGTTTATTTTGATGTTTTTTTGGGGGTCCATTTGAGGCCTAATGTTCTCAAAGCTCTCGAAACGTCGCACAGTGGCGCAGAATCAAAAAAGCTGGCAGAAATTCAAAAAATGAAATCTGGATTTTTTGATATTTCTCGATACCATTCAATAGTTGAATAGCTAGTGCATTATACCCTAGAAGGATAATGCCCCCAGTGCTCCCCAGTGCTCTCTATGTCCTTTCAAAGTTGACTAAAATTCCGCCCGCCGATCAGAGGACATCTCCGCACCTACTATTTCAGGCTCTCCCCTCGGTTACTAAATCATTATTTTTTAATGCGATATATCATGGCTGGTACATCAATTAGTAAGGAACAAAATGTATATAATTAATTTTTTTTATTGATTCATTAACTTCTCTTAATTGAGTGATTTCCAAAAAAGTCGATTTTTATCATATACCAAAATTTCAAACAAAATTAAAGTTGATGGGTGCACGGAGTTGGCCAATGATCTATATACCACAATAACCAGAATTTATTCTATTTTAAGGGCCAAGAATTAAAACCTGCCCCTTTTTGCGCCATTTTGAGTTAGTTTAGTTCTTTTAGTGGTGATCTGAACAGCATAGGGATGCTGGGACGATGCCTCTCTAGTGTTCCGTGTATATGTTGCATTGGGTGGGATAATTGATTTTAATTCGGCAGAGCATTGACCATGGTAATACCTGTAGAAGAGAGATAGTGTATTTAACCAAGGGCAGAGAAAAATATTTCTATCATCTCCTAGTTTTGAAATATTATCAACTAAAATGTGATTCTATTTCTACAGCTTCCACAAGGAGAATCAAAACAATATAATTTATTAGAAATTGCAGCATTTTACGTTCTGGAATTTTTTATTTACTCCTGGTTTGCCGATAAGATAACATTTAAGGTAAATTTTTTTTTAAATTTCCTTTTTATCCCTCCCTCTTCTTCTTCTCTGTTTGTTTCAGAGCCAGGAATTGAAATGGGCAATTTATCAATCTGCTTGGGTGGAAGCGCCTAAAAAATACAAAATTATTTGCCTGATTTTTATGATGCGTTGCAATCATTCGATGGTCATTCCTTGCGGGCCATTATCGAAAATGAATTTGGCTCTTGCTATTGACGTAAGTTCAATTCTTTATTTCTTTCTAAATATCATTTGGACTGTGTTACGCATTAGTGTGTCAGCTACCGAGTTTTGAGAAAATTAAATTGTTTTCATTGAATTATATATAATTTTTTTGTCAATTGTGCAAGGAACATTAAATATAAATTTTTTTAGGACATGTTTCATGAAAAATATAGCATTTGAAACAATACGCTTAACTCAATTTTTAATTTTTTTTTTGAAGCTTGACACACTAATGCATAATAGGGTCCATATATAAGAGAAAGGCAGGAGCATCCAAAAGAACAAAACAAAAGCCTCCGTTTTTTTTTAACAATATATTGAGACATTTCAGGGAAATTCTCCCATCTTCTGTCTTTCATTCTATGAGAACAGTGCCGAAACAAGGGGGGGGGGCATTAAAGAAAGGGGCGCTGGCAGCGTTTATATTTTTTATTTCATTATTTTTATTCCGATTATGTTGACGTTTCGATCCGGGTTGGGATCATCCTCAGGCACGAGTCACTTGCGACGTGACCATCGCCTCTCTTGACCACTTAATTTTCAATTATATTATAACTAATATAATTTATTTATATTCATATTTATATCTCCTCAAGTTATATGAATGATATATGATTGAATTATATAATTTACACATATTTAACACCCTGAGGATGATCCCATCCCGGATCGAAACGTCAACATAATGGGAATAAAAATAATGAAATATAACTAGCTGCGAATTTTCTTCTTCTTTTCACCTATCCTGAATATTAATCTCTATTCCCGGCCGCCGAGAGGCTCCCCGGATTCGGAGGTCTAATTTAATAATGATAGCGGAGGGAAGCCAGGAAAAATTAAATCAGATAAAAATACAACAAATTTTTTTTATTTGATTGTCGACGTTTCGCACGCCAGTTGATTGTCCTGAGGAAGGGCGCGACTGGCGTCCGAAATGTCGACAATCAAATAAAAAAAATTTGTTGTATTTTTATCTGATTTAATTTTTCGTGGCTTCCCTCCGCTATCCTTATCAAATTAAACAGCAATATTCTTCATACATCTTCGGTGTAATTTAATACGGAGCCTTCTCAAAAAACAAAAAGAAATATTTAAAAAAAAAAACGCAACAATCCCCCATATATGCAAATTGAAATAAATATCGACTTGAAAAATCTGGAGTGACAAGCACAAAAGACAACTGAATATAAAAAAATGGCGTGTTGTGCGATCACCAATCACACTTGGATTTACCGTATTTCGACTAACAATTTGTTTCTCTTTTTCAGCTAACGAAATTTTCATTTTCCGTTTACACCTGCCTCTCTCAGATGGAGGCACGAGGGAAAGTCAAATAAAAAAAAAGAAAATCTTTGTAGTCACAAATTAGATAATTGTTAGTCTATAGAAAATAGAAATAGAAATTTCAATAAATAAATAAATAGATTTATTAGAATTTAAATAATCAAAATAATTTATACATTTTTATTTACAAAACAACATAACTATTCAAGGTTCTTATAATCTAGCCTTAATCTAAATGCCGCATCAATTGATAAAAGGCGTTTGAGAGTTTTATAAACATATACTGTACATTAGAGGTCGCTACCAGCATTTAAAGTTTATAATAATGCATGTTAAGTCAGGAAATTTTTCCCAATTTTAAGATTTGAGGATCTCATATGAGCATAGGCGCCGGAGCTGGGGGGGGGGGGGTAAGGGTATATTGCCCCCCCTGGCATCTTATAGGAAGGGGCAGAGGGGGGGCAAAATTTCTTCTTTTATTTCATTTATTTTTAAAAATGATATATTTTTACTTTTGAAAAATAAAATCTTCTAAATTAAAAAATCTGGTGTGACTGGCGCACAGCACACAACTTTCTCTTACCTTCGGTAATCGAAAGTTGTGTACTGTGCTTGTAACACCATATTTTTTGTGTCGACATGTATTTAGTTTCCGACAGTATGTATGGTACATACGATTTTCAAGATGTAAAATTTATAAGTATGGCAAAATGTTTATATTTTGTTACCATAGCAACCATTTCTCCTATCTTTTCTATGGAGAACAAGAGTAAAGTGGTCTTCAGAAGATTTCAATCATAAAATGAGAATATACATTTTATAGAGAATCTAAAAAATAATTGATTTTTGCGAAAACCACTTTTTTGGATTCAGGGGACCTCAAAACGTGTATATCCATCAAAATCTCGACATCGAATTTTTGACATGAATCCAATACTTTCTCTCTATATATATATTATGAGGGAATTAGTAATTTCTCCCCTTTTATTTATTTTTTAAGAAAGATTCGCTTCTTAATAATTTTTTTTTTTTAAGGAAGGATATAAATGCAGGCAGCCAAGAAATAAAAACGCTCTCGATTCCCTTTGAATGTCCAGACGTTTCGGGCAAAATTTATTCGCCCATCCTCAGTGAACTATTCTAGTGGGAGAGAGTCAGGGGCGCCGGAACGAATTTGAATCAGGGGGGGGCAACCTCTTCCTATATGGAGATGATATGATTGCCCTCGGGGCTTGGTGTAGGGGTTAGAGTGCTAACCTCGTATACCGAACGTCGCGGGTTCGGACCCCAGGCAGTCCGATGATTTTATTTAAGGCATTTGGATACCAAATGGCTTAAATAAGAATGCCTGGACCCCAAATAATATATATTCATAACTGTTATCGTCAAAGTCTTAAATGGCCTAAGCCGAAAAGACTGTATGAATGTGTGGGTGCATGTGAGTGTGAATGAGAAAAAAGTGTGAATGTTAAAAAAAAAAAAAAAAGTGATGTGATTGAAAGGGAAAGAATATAAAAAAAAAGGTTTAATAAGAGTAATAATAATTAAAAAGAAACATTTGCTTGAATACAATTTTTATTTATATAAATATATATATATATATCAATAATAATATTATTTATAAATCATGGAAATTATTTTTTAATTTTGCCAAAATGTTGAATTCTAAAGTCATTACTATTTATAAATGTAGCCATGATATTTTGGATATCTATTTCATCTACGATTTCTGGATATGTATTTATTATGCATACATGATTTAATCGTTCTTGCGTCATTGTTGAGCGAAGATATGTTTTTATTCTTCTTAACATAGAAAATGAGCGCTCAGCGGTTGCTGATGTGGCCGGGATCACTAAAAGTAGTTTTAGAATATTTCTCAGGTTAGGAAATAATTTTTTTGATTCTTGATTAAGATTTTTGTATTTTATTACAAAATCATTCAAGCATTTAGCTTGAGGAATTAATTCCCTAAAGAAATCAAATTCTCTTTTGACCTTTTCTTCTACAAACTCATATTCTTTTAAAATATCTATAACAGATTGGTCCCAAAAACGGGTTTCTAAAATAACAATTTTTTCGATTTGTAGATATTTTAAAAACCCCGGTTGGGAGAATCTTAATTCAATCTCGTTGATTATCCCATCAATAACTTCATAGAAAGTTTTTCTAAAATATTCTTCTATTGACGTGAACTTGTGTTCAGACTCGTTAGGTTTATATAGAAATTTTTTAGGAATCTCTCGCTTTCTCGGTAACGAGGGCTCCTCAAGATTCATTTCTTTTATTTTTTTCTTTACATCCTTCCACATTTCATTAAAAAATTGTTCTGAGCGTTTTTTTTTTAAAGATTCTAAAACTAACTCAACAGCTTCCTTTGCCCCAGCTACAGTTTGCGTTTCACTTTGAAGAACATTGCTCAATTGATCAGTTAAAGAAAACATTAGATAACTAAGTCTAATTCCAAAGTATATAGAACCCTTTGATAATTGATCATAAAGTCCCCTGGCTTTGGACCCTATATCATCATTACAAGATGCTAATGAAAATAGAAAGTCCAAAACAGCAGGGTAAGTATTGATAACCCCTGACAATGAAGTATGTCTGATGGTCCAACGGGTTGGGCATAATGGCCGAGGGCCAGTTTTCTCTATTCCATGAGCCTTAGCAATCTCATGAAAATTATGTGATCGTTTTGGTGATTCTTTGACAATAACTCCTATGTCGTTTACCCATTGAAGGCAATCACGTATTAAAGGAATTCTTTTTGAAGAATCCTGCACAGCCAAATTTAGAGAATGAGCTGAACAATGAATAAATAAAGCCATTGGTTGATCTGCCAACACTCTTGATTTGACACCGTTTTTTATTCCGGTCATATTTGATCCTCCGTCATAGCATTGTCCTCGCAAGAGATCCATACTTAAATCAAAACGAATAAGCATGTCTTTTATAATATTATACAATGATTCCCCAGTCATAGAGTGAGTGTCATAGAGACCAAGAAAAAACTCATCAATTTCAAGAGTATCTTCATCTACAGATCTGATCGATATAGAAACTTGTTCTTTTCCCTGTACATCATTGGTTTCATCAACAATGAGAGAATATTCTCCTCTTTTTTTTATTATTTTAATAATTTTACGCAAAATATCATGGGAAATAATTCTCAATATTTCATTCTGAATATCTGAAGAATTATATGATTTTTTGTGTTTTAAAAATAATTTTAATTCTGGAATGTCATTTTCCCTGAGACGTAATAATTGAATGAAATTTCCTTCATTAATATCATGTGCTCTAAATGCAATTCCCTGACGAGCTAAATATAATGCTGAGGTTATTATTGTTTTTAGAGCGATTTGATTTTGTATTTGAACAGATAATGTTTGTTCAGATAATAAGGAAATAATTGGAGTATTTTTCTTCAGTGCTTCTAATTTTATAAATGATTCTTTGTGAAAAGCAGATTTTTCGTGACTTTTTAATTTTATGATAATTTTTTTCCAGTTTTTATACCCATCAATCACTAAGTTTGTTTCATGATTTTTTTCACATTTTACTAATTTTTTTCCTAGCGCTTGGACACATATGAAACAAAAAATACTTTTAGTCATTGAGTCAAAATGAAGCCAAGGGTATGTTGTGAACCACTCATTCTGAAAATTATGATTACGTCCAGATTGGGTCCATGGAGGAATATCCAAAGGTTGATACGGTTCGTTTAAAGAGCATATCTTTTCGTGTGTGTTTTTAGTAAAAGCAAAAGAAACACTCTTTACAGGAGCAGATGGATCATCGGCGATGTTTTCTGTTAAATAAATGAATAAATTATTTAATTGAATTTCCGATCTCTGAGCAAGGCAACAAAACAATAAACAAGCATAATGACTCATTTTTTGAAATTATTATATTAATACCTATGGTGTTTGTGGAAGAAATGTTACTGCTGGTACTAGGGCGATGCTCATGGTGCAAAGGACTACCCGTGCTAATGCTTCCTTTTTCTAAAGAGCCTACGAAAGAACCAGATATAATAAGAAATTTTCATTTTTTTATTAAATTTTTAGCGTACGTATATTTTTGGCGAAGAAAAATAAGTTTTTAAGAGTAGGCCTACGGCCATTCTTACCTGTTTCTTTTTTAAAATAATCATCAATAAATCGACGTTTCATTTTTTTCTTCTTATAACTGTTAATCAACTACACTAAATAGTCTGTAGTCCTTTATATTTAACTTTTACAAATATATAGTTTAACAATATGCAAATTATTTAATCAAAATTTTTTTTAGGCTATATAGTAGATTTGTTATTTACTATTTGAAGGAAATAAATATTTTTAATTTTCTTTATTTTAATTTTTTTTTTCCAAGGCATAAAGTCTCAAGTTTTCATGTTATCTAAATTTTATTATTTTAATTCCATATAAAATGTATTTAGAATTTAGAAATACAATAGGTCTATATAAAATAAAAAAAATTTCTTACTTTTTTTAATTTTTTTTAAATTTAAATAAAAAAAATTTTAAAATATATCATTTTTAAAACTAAATGAAATAAAAGAAGAAATTTTGCCCCCCCCCTGCCCCCCCCTGTAGGATGCCAGGGGGGGGCAATGTACCCGTGCCCCCCCCAGTTCCGGCGCCTATGGAGAGAGTTAAGTCTCCTTTGGTATACATAGTTGTTGTTAGGTCCTACTACGTATTCTATTTAATGTAACAATATGATGATAAATGAGTTTTTTGTTGTTAAAACTTTTTGCTATTTTCATAGTCAAGATACAATCAAATATTTTTTTTTTTTTATAAATGTATTAAATATTTTTATTAATAATTAAATTTAAAATTCTAATTGAAATGTTTTTATATAAAGTAGAAATAATTGAAATTGTGATTATTGAAATTAAAAATTTTATTTTTATTGAAATAAATAAATAATTTAAATTATTAATTAATTGGACATGAGCCCTGGAAGCCAACACACGGCTAGGCTCTAATAGAATCCGCATTGAACCACTGAGGTGAGCACATCGTGCTCCCCAAAACAATATCGACTCCTTTATTACACCTGGACCTTATCAATAACATTCTGCTGGTCCATGGTGATGTTGAATACCTTCTCACTTATATTATGAATCGGCAAGATTTTGGCCTGAGCTCTCTCTATCGAGCCGGCAACTTGTGGAGATCCTGCGAGGAGACGCCTGAAATCTGTTACCGCCTGCGCTCGATTCTTCTCCGTATCATCAGGGAGGCTGTGGCGACTCCGGTCCCCGAAATCTCCTCCCCTGTGATAGATTGTGTGCAGTGTAAAGGTATGGCGCCTACCTTATTTAAATATTGATCAATATTTTTGTTGAAGCGATCGATCTTATTATTTTCTTAAATAATAATAAACCATTAATATATATATAAATCATAAAAACTAAAATGACGTCTTATAAAATTAAATAATCATTTTAAAACAAAAAGCGATATAATATAGTATTTTAATTAAATTAATTTTATTGTCATATTAAATGAAATCAGAAAAGAGGCAAAACTTTCGTAATTAAATTCATTTTCTTCTCAACCCAAACAGTTCAGTTTTTCTGTGTGTTCCCCTTTAATCACATTTCTTTCAGGTTCCCCCGGTGCTGTAGCCGTGGACCCTGGTCGCATGTATTCTTCTTTTATATAGCATTTTTTTCTAAATGAACGATATCTCAATTTATTTTCATAAGATCATCTCCGCCAGGCATGAAGCGATAACTCTCCTAATCGACCTGAGTTGCATTATCTATAATAATTGTTTGATCCCTCTAAAAACTATTTAAATTTATTTCAGCCACTGTAGTCTAAAAAACTACAGTGTAAGCGAAGCACATTTTTTACATTTTTTACAAAATTCCCTTTGGTCCGTCACGTTCCCCCAGTGGCACACCAAGGGGTCCTTTCTCCTCAATATCCTTTGAAGAAGGAGGAGAGGAGGAGAGGGGTGCAATATTAACATATATATAGAGGTAAGAGAAAGTAAAAAAGTATTAGAAATGGTTATAATAATTTATAAATTAAATCAAAGAATAATAAAAGAAATTAAAAACAAACGCATCAATTTAATCTTTTTTCTCATTCACACTCACACTCACGCACACATTCACACACTCTTTTCGGCAATTTTAAGACTTTTACGATAACCGTTATATATGATAATATCTTTTGGGGGTTCAGACATTTCTATTTAAGTCATTTGGTATCCAAAAAGCGGTCGGAGAACCGGGGTAAATTACCCCAAATGGGATAAAAATGAAACTTTTGTGAGTAAAAAGTATATATTTTTAATTTGCTATTTTATAAACCTGTTAGTATTTTTTTCAACTTAAACAATTTAGCGACTTTTAAAATTGCACATGAAGAGGCGGTTAAAAAATTGTTGCCATTTGGAACAACATATTTGTGCGAACAAGCCTTTCCCACTCTAATGAACATAAAAACGAAGAACAGAAATCGATTAAACGCCGAAGACTGTATTCAAATTGCTCTTACATCAAAAAGTCCCAATTTTGAAGCAATTGTATCGAACTTGAAACAACATCATTTCTACAAAACGTGAAGGAAGAATGTTTTCAATTATTCTTTTTTTCTAATTTTTGTTTGTACCACCATTATTATTATTATTATAATTTGTTACAGTACCCAAAATTGTCAACCCTCAATTGAATAAATGATGTTTAAATTAAATTTTTAGTTATTGTTTTCTTTTCAAAATTATCATGGGGGCTATAATATGAAAAATGTTAAAAAGAGGCGATTTCGTTTTTTTTTTTTTTTGCTCTTCGCCATGGGGTAATATCAACTTACACAAAAATATTTTGGGGTAATAATTAAAAAAGTTTCCCGAGCGCTGGCTTAAAAAATAAAATCATCGGACTGCCTGGGTTCCGAACCCGCGACGTTCGGTATAGAAAGTAGGCACGCTACCGACTAGACCAAGCCCGTAGGACATTTTAATTTTTTAAGTCAATTTGAAAAAAAATTCCCCCTTTCCAACTTTGATTTAGCCCTCGGGCTTGGTGTAGCCGGTAGCGTGCCTACCTACTATACCGAACGATTAAAAATCATTTTTTTTTTTTTTTTTTTAATATAGACTCATTTTAAAAAATTATAATTTTATCGCCCCTCGCGCATCCGGCTTTTCGGCTTTTTTTTCCGAAATCTCCGGCTTTTTTACTTTCTCTTACCTATGTATATATGTAATATATATATAGAGAGAAAGTATTGGATTCATGTCAAAAATTCGATGTCGAGATTTTGATGGAACTTCACGTTTTGAGGTCCCCTGAATCCAAAAAAGTGGTTTTCGCGACATGGTCTGTCTGTGTGTCTGTGTGTGTGTGTGTGTGTGTCAATTTTAAGCATGAAGGAATTGAGCTACGAGGTTGAAATTCTATATTTAACTTAAACACCCCCGGGACCGGAAAAATAAGCTTTTAATCAAAATCGGCCAAAGATTACTAGTACTTTACTGATGTACTTTTTCAGTTTTTTTCGATTTTCTCAAAATTTGCTCCAACGATTTTTTTTTTAATTCAAAAATCAATTATTTTTTAGATTCTCTTTAAAATGTATATTCTCATTTTGCGATTGAAATCTTCTGAAGACCACTTTACTCTTGTATTTCATAGGGAAGATAGGAGAAATGGTTGCCATGGTAACAAAATATAAATATTTTCCCATACTTATTAATTTTACATCTGAATTCAAATGTTCCGTACTGTCGGGAACTAAATACATGTCGACACAAAAAATCTGGTGTGGCAAGCACAGTACACAACTTTCGATTACCGAAGGTAAGAGAAAGTTGTGTGCTATGTGCCAGTCACACCAGATTTAAATTAACAGATATGCTAACCTTTAATTTTCTCATATATCTCGACCCAAAAAATCTGGTGTGACAAGCACAGAACAAGAGAAATTGTGTGCTGTGCAACCACTCACACCAGAGATTTTTTAAATTAAAATATTCCCAAACATTGATTAGAATCTCAACTTTCTAAATTATTAATCCTTCCACTAATAAGTTCTCCAAGTTTTTAAATAATTCATTCAATTTTTGTGTCAATCATTTTTGACTTGTTTTAAATAAATAAATAATATTTCTGGGTGATTTGACGTCGTTCTATTCGATTCGTTCGACAATCAGCATGGGAGGATCTCAGAGTTTCGAGTCTTCCTCAGGACTAGAGTACCTAGAGAAGCTGCTCAGCTCGTTGGCTCTCTTAGATCTCTGGCCAAGGAGGGTTTTTCAGAATTCGCTCTTGAATTTCATTTGGATTTGGTTAGTTCGTATCACAGCCTCGGGATTCTTCACCGTCACTTTCCTTTGCTTTGTCAATTGCTTTGTCACGTGGGATCAGTTGAATCTATTCACCTCGTCGGTGGTTAATTTCATCCTGGGCGGGACGGTCAGCTTCGAATGGATCTTTCTTAAGTGTAAGAGGAAGCAGTTGGAGAAACTCTTTGATTTATACTCTCAGACCTTTCGCCAAGGGAAGAAAATTGTGAGCAAAGAGAATTTCGATTCTGTATGGAAATTGTAAGTATAATCGATTTCACATCTAGTTAAGCTAATCATATTATTTAATCTAGTTAGCTAACAAGGATTGGTGGGTCACCGATTTTTTTCAAACTCATAGGATTTGAAGATTAGTATCTGGACATCAATTTCCCAAAGCAGTACGATGCACTACTCAAGAACACTCAAGAAAATCGACTTTGAAGACTATCAAGATTTCCGAGTTGTATAAGTTTGGATAATTTTGTTTATTTGTCAATAGTGTCTGGTAGCCGAGAGAGTAAGCGCAACAGTCTAGTAAACAAGGAGTCGCTAGTTCGATCCTTGTCGGGACATTTTTTTTTTATTTCAATTCTTTATCCGTATATACAGTATCTCTCATATTAACTTTTATACAATTGAAATTAATTATATTGAAAAAATATTTGTTAATTTAATTATAAATGTTAATATGAGAGATACTGTATATAAGGATAGAGGATTGAAATAAAAAAAAAAATGTCCCCGACAAGGATCGAACTAGCGACTCCTTGTTTACTAGACTGTTGCGTTTACTCTCTCGGCTACCAGACACTATTGACAAATAAACAAAATTATCCAAACTTATACAACTCGGAAATCATGATAGTCTTCAAATAATATATTATTAGATTTTTTTTTAAATTTGTCTAGAGATAAATCTTGCCTAGTACTCCTAGTGCCAGGAGTATTTTTTTAAATAAATTTTTGTTTTTAATTGTGGTTTATTGTAATTCATAATACAATTTAACTAAAAAAAAATTTCAACGTTTCAGTCACTATTTCTACAGCTGTATATTTATACACTTTGAAAAGAGAACGTTATCTGAAGAACTTGATTCATTTTATTATTTTTAGCTCTATTCTCTAAAAACAGACGTTAAAATTTAAAATAAACACATAGGTGTTAAAAAGTAATGTAAGAGTTAAAAAATCACTTCCTTGCCTCAAATAGCTATTCTGTAAACAAAAACTTTAAAGCCAAAGCGTTAACATTTAGTAAATAGTGTTAAAAATTAATGCCATGTCTAGGGGGTGGCTTTAATATTTTAACGTCGTGTTTAAAATAAACAAGGCGTCTTTAACCTTAAAAACTAAGGTTATGATTTTGATAGCTTTGAAATAAAAGCAACATGTTAACGTCGCTGTTAAAACTTTGTTTAGAGAATAGCATTTTTTTAACGCTGATTGGTTTTACATTACTTTTTAACTTATTTTAATTTTTTAAGAGAATAGACCTGGTTGTGTGTGTGTGTGTTCAGTCACATCATAAAATGTTCAAATTTTTTTCAGTAATTACAAAAAAGTTGTTCGTTTCCAATGGATCTGGGGCATTGTATTTTTTGAATTGTATTTCCACTGGATTATATTTAATATCCTCTTCCCGTTGGTGATCACGCCTGCTTTGAGCCGCGCTGCTAATATTACTTATGTCGATGAAATTGCTCGATTTTCATTTCAAGCCTGGTATCCTTATGATAAATATGTCTCGCCCTACTATGACGTAAGTATTTAATTAATTATATTATAAATGTAATTTATACATAAGAGGATTCAGGAGCGACGACTAAACTAAAAAAAACTTAAAAAAAAAAAAACTAGACTATTATAAGGAATTTTCCAATGCGGTTTATTTTTTTAAATGAATTAAATTCATAAGAGATTATTGGGACATCGAGCTATAATTTTTTTAATGACTTATTAAAAAATTATCGTAATTAATTTTTTTGTTATCAAGCAAATACAAAAAAACAATCTGTCCCGATAATCTTTAATTTTTTTAAATTTAAAAATTAATTTATTGTTATTATTAATCACATATTAATTAAGAAATTTTTAAAATAAGCTTAGATGATTTATTTAAAATACAACTGTCAAATTAGTTCAGCATTCTTGCAATAGATGGTAGGCTAGTCTAACAGCTTATCCCCTAATAGCGTATATCTGGCCTATATTTATATATATTTATGCTTTTATAAAAGATCCATAATATTTTTTTTTTTTTTTTTTTTTTAAAAACATTCACACTTTTTCTCATTCACACTCACACTCACACACACATTCACACAGTCTTTTCGGCAACTTAGGCCATTTAAGACTTTGACGATAACCGTTGAAATATAATATTATCTATTATGGGTTCAGGCATTTCTATTTAATCCATAATATATAATAACATTTATAAAGTATTTATTGTTAAAAGATCAATGAAAATCAACCAAATGCATTAAATATTATTAGCTACCATTCTGACATCTCTTGGCAAATTTTTGAATTACTTGATTTTTTGTCATGCTTTTTATGACACACAACGTCATCTTATCGGGAAAAACATGCGTAATCCCCCCACAATTAAAATATTTGTGATCGCAGCCAATTTTCTCTTGACTTTTAAGATTTTCATTTTTTTTATTTCTGTTTCAGATAACGGTTTCTTTTGAAGCCTATCTGATTATTTTCATGCTTTATGCCCTCTACGCTGTGGATTTTTTTGCAACGGTTTTATGATTTATATATTATCCCATATGGAAAATCTTTGCGATGCTCTCATGTCGTTGCCAGCTGATCTCGGCGCCAGTTGGCCAAATAATCAACAACGTTTTGAACAGAAACTGTTTGAGACGACGTTTCCATCAGGCAATTGGAAGCCATATTTAGAACAATTACAACCTGAGAGTAAACTGGATAAAAATACAAAACTCACAATGATTGACTGCATTTATCATCATAAATTACTTCTCCAGTAAGAAATTTCTGGATTTCTTAGGCCTGTCTGCTTCACCTAGGTGGAGTTTGTTAACCCCGGGCTAAATGGCTTTTTTTTGTAATGCAGAAACCCTCTTCCGGGGGAACAAATCATGTTCTGTTTGTGAAGTTTGCAACTCCATTAAGGCATCTTATAAAAATTATTAAAAATAAAAATTGATATTATCACCCATAATTTAAATCAATTATTAATAAATAATTAAATTTAAAAAATTAATTTTCTTTTTACTAAAATTTAAAAATTTTCAAAAAAATAAACAAGATTTATTAATGTTCACATAACAATTTGTCAATTGTTCCAATCTTCACAACTATTTTGACAAATTGCCAGCTGTGTGGCTCAAATAAAGATAATTTCAAAAAGAAATATACCTTTTATTTTCACCTGACAAGAAGTAATATCAACTGAAAATATTTATATAAATATTTAATATCAATATTATATCAATTTGAAGACAAATAGTTTTATTAACAAGACATGTGCAATGCGTTAGCTGAAGTTAGGAGAATATTCAACACCTTGAAATATATACTAGATATACGAGTATAATCCTGACTGACATAAAATGAATAATAACAAAAAAAAAACGGTAGATTCCAGATTGCATTTATATTATTATCTATGATTTATATTGGTGAAGTTAGGATGCTTGTGTTCATAATACGTGTCACCCCAGGGCTAAATCTTACCCCCGACTTTGGGCCTGGGCTAACTTTAGCCCGGACCTTGGCTCCAATTCCCCATATATCTAGCTGAAATTACTCAAAAGTGAGGTTAACTCAGGGCTAAAAATGGCGACGAGATCTGATGCAAGCGGGCCCTAGCCTATAACATATTTTATAAAATATACGACATTTCATCGTTTTATTGTTAAAATAAGTAGAATCTAAGAAAAAATAACAAATATATTTACTTCTAGAATACTTCTATTACCAATAAAATAATGAAATATCGTATATTTTACTATAAAAATAAAACTGAAGTGGGTTTCTGCACTACAAAAAAAGCCAGGGCTAACAAACTCCCACCAACTGAAGCAGACGGCCCTTAGAGATGATCAAAAGATGATCCCTTTATTCATTTTTAGATTGTTTGATCACTTTTGCAAAGAGATGACGTATGCGATGTTGTGCAATGCTGTCAAATCACTTGGCTGCATTTGTCTGTTTGCTTTTCAGATGATGATGGTAATCAATATAACAATTTATTATATATTTTAGAAATGATAGAAATATTATAGTTGGTATACTGTTTATAGAAGTTAGCGCGATATTTGAGCTATGAGCGCCTTGCTCTTAGGCAACCGATATATGCAATTTGATAGTTGGGTTGCATTCCGCCAGGGAGCTCTCTACGGAGAAGGTAAGCCTAGTACACATCTAGGAACAAAAGTCTCGCAACATTTTTCCGTGTTGCGAGGAGTCGCGAGACACGCCACAGTTAATCACAGTGCAATCTTAACTGTGATAGTCATCTAGTCATTTTACTTTTTGTGCTAATTGTTTCCTGAATGTGATTGAATTATGGACGGGGAAGATATTGAAGAACTCTGTGTATGAACTTTTATATATGCATGCAACCTCTTCATGTTAAGAAATATGTTCCAGGGAACTTGGTTCCAGAACATCTCGTTTTTGTAAATAAATAAATAAATAATTAAAATAAAATTAAATGTAATTAATTCTATTTTAATTGGGTTTTGAAAGAGGCAAAGAGGAATATTTTTCAATGAATATTAATAATTATGACAATTTAATTGTTGAAACATTAAAAGAGGGAGATGTAGAATGCATATAAATATAAAAAAGTAAAAAGTTATTTCTTATTATTTGAGGGGCATTATTTATCCCTCTAGCCGATGGCCATAGGGGTATATTATTACTTTGTCGAAATTAAAGTTGATAAATAAATGATTTTTTTATTAAAGGGTCAAATGACTAATTGAAAAGTCTCGATTTCATATTAAAATATTAAAATTTAGATCAAAAATAAATTATTTTAAATATTTCAATGCTGCACATGAGTATCTAGGTGTGGGGGGTACTAGGCTTTAGATTTCCCTTGGTTTTTTCTCTTTTCGTTGTGTGCGTAATTAATAAGAGCGTTTAATTAAAAATAAGTTTATTTTGATGTTTTTTTTGGGGTCCATTTGAGGCCTAATGTTCTCAAAGCTCTCGAAACGTCGGCCACAATAAGTTTTTTAGCTGATGAGGGATTTTCATGTTTTTTTTTTTTTTTTTTTTTTTTTGAAGGTATTTAGATTAGGTTTTATTTTCTGAGAAAGTAATCTTAATTTTAGAATTTACCGGCCATTGCGAGATTTTTTTTTCTTTTTTTTTTAATGGGTGCATAAGGTCCGAAGTCCTATAATGACCAGAGGTCACATGCAGCCAGGAAGAAAATAAAAACAAGAGAAGCACTCAACTGCGGGAACTGACAAGATGCCTGTTGAGATTAGACTTGAAAGTCTGAAGTTTTGGGGAAGATAGACGCAGGGAGCTTGTTCCAATCACGGGAGGTTGGGGAAAGGAAGATTGGAATTGACAAGTTCTGTTAGTCGTGATCTGAACAGCATAGGGATGCTGGGAAGATGCCTCTCTTGTGTTCCGTGTATATGTTGCATTGGGCGGGATAATTGATTTTAATTCGGCAGAGCATCGACCATGGTAATACCTGTAGAAGAGAGAGTGAGTGTGATTTAACCAAGGGCAGAGAAAGATATTTCTATCATCTCCTAGTTTTGAAATTTGGAATATCATCAAATAAAATGTGATTCTATTTCTACAGCTTCCACAAGGAGAATCAAGGCAATATAATTTTTTAGAAATTGCAGCATTTTACGTTCTGGAATTTTTTATTTACTCCTGGTTTGCCGATGAGATAACATTTAAGGTAAATTTTTTTTTTTAATTTCCTTTTTATCCCTCCCTCTTCTTCTTCTCTGTTTGTTTCAGAGCCAGGAATTGAAATGGGCAATTTATCAATCTGCTTGGGTGGAAGCGCCCAAAAAATACAAAATTATTTGCCTGATTTTTATGATGCGTTGCAATCATTCGATGGTGATCCCTTGCGGGCCATTATCGAAAATGAATTTGGATCTTGCTATTGACGTAAGTTCAATTCAAATACTTGATTTCTTTCTATCAATAAATATCATATATAAGAGAAAGGCAGGAGCAGCCAAAAGAACAAAACAAAAGCCTCCGTTTTTTTAACAATATATTGAAACATTTCAGGGAAATTCTCCCATCTTCTGTCTTTCATTCTATGAGAACAGTGCCGAAACAAGGGGGGGGGGGCATTAAAGAAAGGGGCGCTGGCAGCGTTTATATTTTTACAAAAATATTTTTTTTTGTTATTAGAAGGAAGATTTATTATGTATTAATTTTCCTAGAGTCGTCTGTCTACAGCGCCCGCTCTAGGTGTGGGGGGGAGGCGTTGGAATTGGTCCAGGAGAAGAATTTGGGGATGGCATAAATATATAATAAAATATAATTTTTTTGGATAGGGAGGGGGGGGGGGGGCGCGAATTATAATCTTGGCTCCGGGCGCAAGTTTTCCTTGGTGGGCCCATTTTGAGAATATTATTCCAGCAATATTCTTAGATTTAAACTGGTTACCGTTGGCACTAGTTGAAACATTATTAATATTTATTTCTAATTCAATAAATTTACTCTAGGTTATATGCTTCAAGGGTTTATTTAAATTTTAAATTTCAAAATCAAATGAACATTTTAAAGTTTTATTGAAATCAAAATTAATTTAACACTTTATGTACATTTCGGCATCCTCAGAAGTGATTGACATTTGATTACATACAGAGAATGCGTTTTTTACAGTCTATTATGTATTTTTTTTTTTTTTTATAAAAAACATTCACACTTTTTTCTCATTCACCTCACACTCACACACACATTCACACTGTCTTTTCGGCAGCTCAGGCCATATAAGACATTTACGATAACCGTTATTTATGAATTTATATATATTAGGGTCCAGGCATTTTTATTTAAGCCATCTGGTATCCAAATGGCTTAAATAAAATCATCGGACTGCCTGGGGTCCGAACCCGCGACGTTTGGTATATGAGGTTAGCACGCTAACCTCTACACCACGCCCCTGGCATCTATTATGTATTAGGATTTTGTAAAAAAAGCATTCTCTGTATGTAATCAAATGTCAATCACTTCTGAGGATGCCGAAATGTACATAAAGTGTTAAATTAATTTTGATTTCAATAAAACTTTAAAATGTTCATTTGATTTTGAAATTTAAAATTTAAATAAACCCTTGAAGCATATAACCTAGAGTAAATTTATTGAATTAGAAATAAAAAAAAAAAAAAAAATAGCAATATTCTTCACCATCTCCATTCGCCGTGTAATTTAATACGGAGGCCTCCTCAAAAAACAAAAAGAAATATTAAAAAAAAAAAAAAACGCAACAATCGCCCATATATGCAAAATGAAATAAATATCGACTTGAAAAATCTGGAGTGACAAGCACAAAACACAACTGAAAATAAAAAAAATGGTGTGCTGTTTGAGCACCAGTCACACTTGGATTTACCGTATTTCGACTAACAATTTGTTTCTCTTTTTCAGCTAACGAAATTTTCATTTTCCGTTTACACCTGCCTCTCTCAGATGGAGGCACGAGGGAAAGTCAAATAAAAAAAAACAATCTTTGTAGTCACAAATTAGATAATTGTTAGTCTATAGAAAATAGAAATAGAAATTTCAATAAATAAATAAATAGATTTATTAGAATTTAAATAATCAACATAATTTATACATTTTTATTTACAAAACAACATAACTATTCAAGGTTCTTATAATCTAGCCTCAATCTAAATGCCGCATCAATTGATAAAAGGCGTTTGAGAGTTTTATAAACATATACATTAGAGGTCGCTACCAGCATTTAAAGTTTATAATAATGCATGTTAAGCCAGGAAATTTTTTTTTTTATCAAAATCGTTTAATTAGAAAAATATCTAGAGAAAAAAAAATTTTTCCCAATTTTAAGATTTGAGGATCTCATATGAGATCACTGGGACAATATAAGAGATATGCCTGAATGATGATTGACGCAGACCCTAAACTATTAAATCTAGAACGTTATAATTTGGCAAGTTAATTACTTTTATTACGTAGCAGTGGCTTAAGAAGTGATTTTTGAAAATATTAATTTCTTACAAAAAAAAAAAAATTTTGCAATAGTTTTTATAACTTCAGAGCTTGGTAGCGACCCCTAAAAATTGTGTAAAAAAATCGAAAGTTTCTCTTATTCAGGGGCGCCGGAACGAATTTGAATCAGGGGGGGGCTGGGCAAAAAAAATTTTTTTTTTTAATTAAAATACTTTAAAATGTTCAAATAGTATAAAACAAAAACAAATCTACTATAAAGCTTTAAAAATTTTAAATAAAATCACAATTTTAATAAAATTAAAATTTCAAAAATTTGTTAGTGATTTTATCAAAAAATTTTTTAGACTATATTTATACTATTTGAAGGAAATAAATATTTTTAATTTTCTTCTTTTAATTCAATATAAAATGTTTTTAGAAATCTACTGGGCTATATAAAATATTTTGGAAAAAAATGAATTTCTTACTCTTTTAATTTTTTTTTTAATTTAGAAGATTTTATTTTTCAAAAGTAAAAATGTATCATTTTTAAAAATAAATGAAATAAAAGAAGACATATTGCCCCTCTCTGCCCCCTACTATTGGATGCCAGGGGAGGGTGGCAATGTACCCTTGCTCCCCCCCCCCGTTCCAGCGCCTATACATGGAGCGCAATATGGGCTACTGTATATCGTAATTTAATAATAAGTACCGTTTAAAATATAAAAGACAAAACACAAGATCCTGGAAGGACTTTAAAAAAAAATTCGATACTTATTGGTATCGATACTTTCCTTTCGATACGATACCAAGTACAAGTATCGATACTTTTTTTTCGATACCACCACATCCCTATGTCCATCCACATCGGATTGAGGCTACCTGAACCTTGATAGCTATCTACATAAATACGTACGTATATACAAAAACAACTTAAACGCTACCTTAACATTCAACAATAAAAAATAAATATAAAAAAAAATCAGAATCATTTCTTACATACAGACTAGAGATGAGCTTTTGCAAGCTTCTCGTTCAAAAATTGTATTTACACACTTCTTTAATAAATAAATAAATAAATAAATGAAATTTATATTTTTACTCGTATAATCGAGTGTCAGGAGGTATTTAAAAACAGAATTTGTTTTTTTCTTTAAGGGGTGGCCTCTAAATGGTATCCGGCATTAACTACAGTAGGTATAAATTCAAAACATTTTATTTTATCGTTGTTGAGTCATAAAAATATGGGATATAGCTATATAGTTAATTTATGGGCGCATATAATATGGAAATTGCGTCAATTTTATTATATTTTGTGAACATATATTTTTTGTAGAATTTTTGGAAAATCAAAAACATCTGCTAAAAATCAAATTATTGTTTTTGAAATGATCCAATAAAATTGAAAGTATATAGATTAAGGTTTGTGAACAAATAGAAAGTGAAAAAACGCCAACAAAAATGTGAAAAACCGCTTGAAAAATGTTGGAAAAAATCCTGGAAATCCAATTAAATCTAGTATATGGAATGGTTGAATAAATAGAATAGAAATCTAAAAATTTATGAGGTCAAAAATGCTAAAAAAAAAAAAAAATCGATTTTTCACAATTTGAAAATTAATGGAAATCCTCTAAATAGTATGTTATGATAAAAGCAAATATCTTAACATGAAATAAATTTTATACAATTTTTTTTTACCACCCTATCATGTCTATTCTCTAAAAACAGACGTTAAAATTTAAAATTAACAAATAGGTGTTAAAAAGTAATGTAAAAACAATCAGCGTTAAAAAATGCAATTAAAAATCACTTCCTTGCCTCAAATAGCTATTCTGTAAACAAAAACTTTAAAGCCAAAGCGTTAACATTTAGCAAATAGTGTTAAAAATTAATGCCATGTCTAGGGGGTGCCTTTAATATTTTAACATCGTGTTTAAAATAAAAATGACGTCCTTAACCTAAAAAGTAAGGTTATGATTTTGATAGCTTTTAAATAAAAGGCAACATGTTAATGTCGCTGTTAAAACTTTGTTTAGAGAATAGCATTTTTTTAACGCTGATTGTTTTTACATTACTTTTTAACACCCATTTGTTTATTTTAAATTTTAAAGTCTGTTTTTAGAGAATGCCGGAAAATTTGTATTGAAATATACATTGGTTAAATGCAGCGCTTCTTAAACTGGCGGTCAACGAAGCTTCTAAATAGGGGCCACAAAAAATTTAAATATTTAGGCCTATGTAAAAAAAAAAACAGCTCATTTGTCCCATATTTTTATGGGCCTAACAAAGCATTTTCAAAGGTAAAATAAGATCTTGGATATATTTTGTATCTCAAACAACTTCGATGATTTTCATGAATTTTGTTAGATCATTTTTCTTTATCCAGGAAATCCAAAAAAAAATTTCGGATCTAGAAGTAAAAGAATTAAATTTGTTTTTCAAACATTAATTGGACCCTATTATGCAATGGTGTGTCAAAGACCAAACGTCGAGTTTTGAGAAAATCAAAAATAAAGTTTTTTGTTTTCATTGGATTATATATAATTTTTCTTGTCAATTGTGCAAGTAACATTAAATATAAATTTTTTTAGGACATGTTTCATAAAAAATACTATTAATTATAGCATTTGAAACAATATTCCGTGCTTAACTCAATTTTTAATTTTTTTGGTCTTTTACACACCATTGCATAACAGGGTCCAATTAACTAAAAACAAAAATAGTGCATTAACCGACGCTGACAGGTTTTCTGATTGGCTACGAGCTTACCAATATGTCCTTTCTTCCCCTTAAAGAATTTGAATACAAATAAGAAATAATTTAATCAACGGCATTAAGCCAAGCACTCGGCTCTTCTTTCATCTTTTAAATTCACCTTTAAAAAATAAAAAAGACAAATTTTCTCTTGCAATTCCTCTAATTGACTAATGGATTTGATTTGTTGAGCAAAAACAAAAAACAACAACAACAACGTCGTTCGTCAATTTTACATCATTTGTAAAGGAAGCTCCGAAGGCAACTTTTGGTCATTCAATTCGTCTTCTTCCATCTCTGGTCTAAAACAAAAAACAAAAAGTATTAGAAATGGTTATAATAATGAATAAATTAAATCAAAGAATAATAAAAGAAATTAAAAACAAACGCATCATTTTAATCTTTTTTCTCATTCACACTCACACTCACGCACACATTCACACACTCTTTTCGGCAATTTTAAGACTTTGACGATAACCGTTATATATGATTGAGGGTCCAGGCATTCTTATTTAAGCCATTTGGTATCCAAAAAGCTTAAATAAAATCATCGGACTGCCTGGGTTCCGAACCCGCGACGTTCGGTATAGAAAGTAGGCACGCTGGTGTAGCCGGTAGCGTGCCTACCTACTATACCAAACGACATTTAACTGATTTAAAATCAGTTTTTTTTTTTTTTTTTTTTTAATATAGACTCATTTTAAAAAATTATAATTTTATCGCCCCTCGCGCATCCGGCTTTTCGTTTTTTTTTTTTTTTAATTTCATAATAAATTCATTTTATATCACAAAATCTGGAGAAAAATACAAAAAAAGGCTCGAACGAAAAACGGCGCCCCCCCCCCCCCCATTTCAGATATTAACCTGAATAACGAAAAACTAAAATCTTTATGTAATTGATTATATTTATTTAACGTTGATTTTTCATCATTTGTAGCCCTGAAGATGGTCCCCTATGTGACCGAAACGTCAGCCCTGGTTTAAATAATAAAAATGAAATAAAACTTTTCTTGAGTGTGGAAGTAACTGTGATTAATATCTTAAAAGAATGGCAGGAGGTAACAGCCAGGAAGGAGCGTCTGATTGCCTGATGATGGTCAAATAAATTTGGACCGAAACGTCGCGAATATCTGGGAGTTTCATTGTTTTGGAGACGCTCCTTCCTGGCTGCTACCTCCTGCCATTCTTTTAAGAAATAAAACTTTATTTTATCTACCAAATTTAACTTAATTTTAATTAAACTAACTTTATGTTGTTTAGAACAAAGGGACAGGAGAATGCTAAGAAGGTTCAATTTCGGTCTAAATTTATTGGAACATCATCAGGCCTCGGAGTTGTCAATATTTAAAAACAAATTTACAAGTTTTTGTCTACATATGGGTAGATACTTCTATTTGACAACTCCCTCTTTGACCAAAACCTCGTGAGTTTTATATATTGCAATATTATTGAAGAGACAGCTTCTTTTTAACTGTTTCCTGCCTTCTGTAGAAATTAACAGAAAAATAACAAGATTTTAGCGCCTCTTCACTGATCTAAGGAGAACTTCAGTGGGCCTGGAGCGTTTTTCTGATGATTACTTAGTTACAGAAAGATTTTTTCATTTCTTGATATTAGGATACCTGTATTTTTGATGCGCTTTGGCAAGAAAAAGAGATTTTGAGCAATGCTTATAATATCGCCAGCATTCTCCATCGCCTGCTCCAGCTCTCTCAGCTTCCACATATTCAAAGAGAGCATCTGCAAATGGGGATTTACTCGCCCTGAAAGCAAACAAACAAACCAAATAATAATAATATAGGAAAGATTTGTAATTTTAAAATTTCAAAACCTACGTGAAAAAGAGTTTGAGCACTTCGCCAAGGAAGCCGAATTTATGCATTGGTTGACCGTGTACTTCACAAATTGCTCTCAATAGACACGCTTTGCCGTCCATGCCGAAACTCGCTAGCATATCCTCGACGATGCCATAGAGAAGAGCTCTGCAATTAGCAAATTTACTTTTTTTTTTAACTCTAACATGCAACTCTATCCAAATTATTATTCTTGATTGAAAAAAAAAAAAAAATGGTGGTAATTAATATTTGGGTATACTGTAATTGGCTAAGAGGAAAACTTGTAGCTACACGCCATCGAGAAAATATTAAATCTCAATTTATTTAGAGTGAGGTGGATAGCTGAGTAGATCTTGTAGTAAGGAAGAAAGAAAAGAGCAATTGCAGCTAGGTTTATTTCGTTTAATAATCACTTCAAGCCGACGTTTCGGTCAGATATACGACCATCATCAGGGCTACAATCAATAACAGAAAGGAGCGAGTGAGTTTACAGTCAAAAAAAGAAATTTTGTTTTCTTACATCACATGCGCACAAAATTGACAATTAATTACAATAAAATTAATGATAAATTTAACAAACATAAGTTACATACAAGGTACGCCGCTAGGGCGACGTGGACCTCATTGTTCTTAATATTAGTTTTGTGTTGCGACATTCTCTTGTTCAGGTATTGTTGCGTCATTCCGATGTAACATAGGTTACAATCCTGGCATTCCACTTTATAAACCAGGTTGCTACTTTGAAGATGCGGGGTAGGTGTTTTATTATTATACATAAAGGCCACTGTGTTAGAGGGTTTATAACTGATTATTATATTATGGTTGGAGGTGTATATTAATTTTCTCAGTTGTTCAGATAAACCAGCTATATAAGTTAAACTCCGATAGACAGGAGCAATGTTATCCTGGCCATCAGCACCCCGCCCTTCATTTGATGTAACTTGATGTTTGCACAACTTGCGGCTGTATTGATTGTAAATTTTTTCAATGAAATATCTCGGATAGTTATTTTTTCTCAACAATTGCTTTACTTCATCGAAACATTGTTTCCTATATTGAGGGTCGGATAGTCTGTCTGCTCTGGTAAACATATTCCATATTAAATTCTTTTTTTGAATTACAGGGTGGTTTGAATAGTAATTCAGGCTTGAAGTGATTATTAAACGAAATAAACCTAGCTGCAATTGCTCTTTTCTTTCTTCCTTACTACTCAATTTATTTGTTGTTTAGAATAAAGATAGCGAACCTTTCGCCCCCGTGTAAAAGGGCATCCGCTGGCATTGGCGATTCTTGATGAGATCCTCTGGGGACAGATCGTTGAGATCTCCGCCTCTGCAACCACTGGCCCACATAATCAGCAACCAACTGTCCGGTCATACGGCCCATACTACGGGCCAGAAGTGGGGGGAGGACACCGAGAGGGTTCTGGTTATCAGTCAGGCCCAATTTATCAAAGTCAACTAAAAAAAATAAATAAATAAATTATTAGAATTAGATATTTGTTTGTTTAAAACAGTGTTTTTCAATCTGTGGGTCGCGACCCCTAGAGGGGTCGCCGGCAAGAAGAAAAAGGCAAAGTTCTACACTACAAACACAATTTCAGAGAGAATGGGCTTGTTTATTTTTCAAAAATATGTCAAATCGTGCTAATATTTTTGAAATATTAAGCATCAAATCATTTTCCAACAGAAGTCTATTTCTCTTTTTAGTTTTAAAGGGTTCAGGAGCGACGTCTAAAAAACTACTTTAAAAAAAACTAGACTATTACAAGGAATTTTTCAATGCGGTTTTTTTTAATGAATTAAATTCATAAGAGATTATTGGGACATCGAGCTATAATTTTTTTAATGACTTATTAAAAAATTATCGTAATTAATTTTTTTGTTATCAAGCAAATACAAAAAACAATCTGTCCAATAATCTTTAATTTTTTTTAAATTCAAAAATGAATTTATTGTTATTATTAATCACATATTAATTAAGAAATTTTTGAAATAAGCTTAGATGATTTATTTAAAATTCAACTGTCAAATTAGTTCAGCATTCTTGCAATAGATGGCAGGCTAGTCTAACAGCCGAACGCCTGGCAGTTATGCAAGCAAATAGACTTGAAAAGAGGAGAGGCTCCTTCCTGTCACATGCCTTCTCTTCATTTTCGCTTACTGGTAAATGGCAGGCTGATTGTCATATTGCTGAAGAAGCCATCAGGTGGGTATCTAACAAAAGGTAAGGAGAGTGACGGTGTGATGACGAGCGTCGAGCCGGGTGGTAGAGCTAGTCGTCCGTCGGTCGTGATCCAAAGTAATCGTTTTTGTCTGGAATGTGAAGAGCTCGCCTTGCTGTTCTCGGGGTCTGTGTCCACGTCGGCACCTGTCATCGTTGCCCAGAGCCAGACGGCCGCCAGCACGGGCAGCAACCGGCCCGGGGTCACCATGCCCCACCTGGATAAAACAAATTTATATGAAAAATTTAAGCTAATTAATTTTAATATTAAATCTCTCTAGTGAAAAATAATAAAAAATGTTATATAATTAAATTTTTTTTTTACTTTCTTTTACCTCTATCTATGTTAATTTATATAGAGAGAAAGTATTGGATTCATGTCAAAAATTCGATGTCGAGATTTTGATGGATATACACGTTTTGAGGCCCCTGAATCCAATTTCGCGACATGGTCTGTCTGTGTGTCTGTGTTCAATTTAAAGCATGAAGGAATAGAGGTAGGAGGTTGAACCCCCGTAGGGCGTGAAAATAAGCTTTTGATCAAAATCGGCCGAAAAGTACTAGTACATTTTTAGAGATGAAAGGATACCACTGAGGTATCGATACTTTTACTCGATACTGGTATCGGTCGCAAAGTATCGAGTACCTACTCGGTATCGATTGAAAAGTTTCGATACTTACTCGTATCGGTTAATTTTTTCGTACAATTAAAGATAAGCAAAAACAGCAGTAAGTTCTGATATTATCAAGATTCGCAGGAACTTTGCAGCCAGGAGATATAAATAAAAATCTTTTATTTAATTTCTATTTGGTGAAGTTTCGGTCGCCAATCACGACCTTCAACATCGGAGACCTCCGAGTAGCAAGTATATGATAATATTTTTGTACATATCAAAGTAAAAAGAAATTGTATATTTTTAATTGCAATGAAATACAATTAAAATACCTATGATCGTGTATAATTGACAATATTTTCCCTGATGAAGGTCGTGATTGGAGACCGAAACATCGGCAAATAGAAATTAAATAAAAGATTTTTTATTTAATCTCCTGGCTGTAAAGTCCCTGCGAATCTTGATTAAATCTCCACAGTCATAAAACATCAAGTTCTTGAAAAAAAAAAAACAACGATGAATAAGAAAAAAATCATGCCGGGGGCCTGGCAACGGAGAAGAGCAACAGTCACCACAATCGTTGCTGTTAAGTAATGCCAAGCAAGGCGAAAGCTCGGGATTGGTGACCCCCCGGCAATCAGCGTGTGGAACGCCCCCCGGTAGCCATCGATACTATGTATTTTCAATTAAATAAATAAATTTATCACCCCTAAATAGCCTCTGTAGCCGAAAAGGGTTAAAAAAAAAAAAAATCATTATGTGGTTTTATGAAACCCCGATGCAAGTGAAACTTTTTTTTCGGATCGTAGGCGTTTAACTGAATATTTTGAGAATATTATTCAATTAAGGGTATTAAAATTGCAACTTGCGATTACCGAAGGTAAGAGAAAGACATGTGCTGTGCGCCAGTCCCACCAGATTTTTTCACCTGCCTTTCTTGAGAATAAATAAAGTATGTAGATAAAATTCTTCCTCTTTAAAATTTTTCATTTCAAAAAGTTCCTTTGTCTATTAGCCCCCTCCCCCCCTCTCCAAAAAAAATATTTTTTTTTTATTTTTAACATTTTTTTATGAAAATTTAAAATGACGCATCCCCAGAGTGTAAATAATTGAAATTATTTTATTTTTTTTTATTTTGCCCGTCTGCTAATCCCCATTGAGCAAAAAATGATTACAAAAAGTTATTTCGTTTTATGTATTTTATAAATAGCTATCTATAGGGATAAAATAAAATTTAACTTGTAAGTATTATATATAGATAACAATTTGTATAATTTTTTAATTGAGAAAAGTAGATTTATAACTGGATAAAATTATAGAGAAACAGGATGAATAAAGAAGAGCAGCTAGTATTTGTTTCATTTATTTAAGGCCCATTAAGCTAACGTTTCGGACTCGGTCGAGACCATCTTCAGAGCTTATGGGCTGTCAACATGAGACAAATTTGAAAAAACTCAATTATATAAAATATAATTCATAACCACTAGGTTATAATTCTAGTATATCTATTTATATACTAGAATTATAACTTAATGGTTATGAATTATATAATTGAGTTTTTTTTTTTTAATTTGTCTCATATTGACAGCCCATAAGCTCTGAAGATGGTCTCGACCGAGTCCGAAACGTTAGCTTAAAGGGCCTTAAATAAATGAAACAAATACTAGCTGCTCTTCTTTATTCATCCTGTTTCTCTATAATTTTTTATTTGAGAGATTTAATTATTATAATTTCTAATTTCTCCAATCTCTCGACAGAGAATAACTCCATTTACAGAGAGACAGCGGAGACATTGGCAATTTTCACGGCAAGTGGGATTTGAACTCGAGTTGTATGTATAGCAACTCTAGATTTGTAATCCACAGCTAGAATTTCATAGTCTAATATCTTGAGTCTTGTAAAGAAATGCCAAAGCAGGGCCGAATCTTGAATTGGCGGTTCTAGAAACAAGCGTGTGCAACGTCCCCCCAGCCATTAATGTAAAATCTTTAAAATATACTGTATACAAATGTATATAAATGTAAATGGCCTCACTAGCCGAGAGTTAGGGACAGGGTAACTGTTTCTTCATATTTTTCGTATACAAAAATATTTTCCTTTGAATCTTCGTGGGCAAGTTGAAAAATATTTTCCTTTATTTAATAAATATTTTTAATATTGCGATATATAATAGTTATAAGAGAAGGGGGGGAAGACAATTGGCTCACTTCACTCTGTCATTCAGACGGAGTTTGCCCGACTTGTCCAAATAATGAGGCCGAAATGTCCTTTGAATTACAAATGACACACGAATCAAGATGTGGGTCTTGAGATTAATATACGTATAGGTATTTATTTATTTTTTTTTTTTATTATTAAATCAATCTTTGTCAAATGATTTCAATTATTATTTGGGCTAAAGCAAGAGGGGAATAGGAAGGAATTCGTTCTGCATTTCGACATGTTTATAATCTATTTATAATTATACTAATCATTTCTATTCATAATTAATGAGAATAATTATCTCGTCTCATCATGATGATGATATCAGAGAAAGGAGTAAATATTTCCTCTGAATAATTAATTGCCCACGTCCACATTTCCTTGACTTCCGAATCCTTAACTTTATAAGTAGAGATAATACTTCATGCTCTAACAGTCAGAGGTTGCATAAAATCCTTAGCGAGCAATTTATTTATTTTTATTTTATTCCCAAAATAGGCCTATTAAATCAGTCTTGTCAAATACTTCGTATTAGATTAAATGTGGTTTAAATTGAAACATTATATATAACTGAAATGTAAAGTAAAACACTAGGCTATAAGTTACAAGTTTTTATTAGAATTAATTTAACACTTTATGTCGTATTTTGACTTTACTGACGTAATCAGAAATGATTACATTACACTCTAATCTTAATAATTGTATGATGATTACAGTAATGTAAGTCTTAAATTAATTTTAATAAAATCTTAAAAATTACAACCTAAAGTTTTACGGATTTCTCCAATGAGCTAGGAGCTAGTAGTTTTTTCAATTTATTTATTATTACTTAAATAAAATAATAAATAAATTGAAAAAAGTACTAGCTGTTAGCTCATTGGAGAAATCCAGAAACCTTTTTTTAATCCTCTACATATTATCAGCTATACACCTCCGCTCAAATTTTACTTTATATTTCAGATATTAATTCTATTAAGTAGCTAGGTGAAATAGAAATATTGATAAAATCGTATTCAACACTAGTTTTTGACTCCTTGGTAGTAGAGTATTGGTAAAGGTTCTTGTGCAAGGGTCAGGGATTCAAACACCGTTTCATGAGTCTCAAAAATTTATTTCAATTAAATTGGTGGCCATCAATGGGTCGTTTTGATAACTTACCTACCCCAACATTAAAATAACCTCCCTATGGGGAAATACATGGTGTGTGTGCATTAAAATAGCTGAAGGACACACACCATGTACTGTATTTCCCCATAGGGAGGTTATTTTAATGTTGGGGAAGGTAAGTTATCAAAACGACCTATAGATAGCCTCTTTTTATTTAAATTTAAAATCATCTAAATCTTGATCGAGACCAAATTATTTGATGACGTTTTCGAGAAGATAAAAAATTTGTATGACTTTTTTTTAACTAGCCTGCAGTGGATCTTCGCCTTTTCTTCGTTTTTTTTTTTTTTTAACACTTCCACTTTTTTCTTATTCACGCTCACATACACAGTCTTTTCGGCAACTTAGGTCAATTAAGACTTATACTCGTATGTTTAATATATCTATTAGGGGTTCAGGCATTCTTATTTAAGCAATTTGGTATCCAAATGGCTTAAATAAAATCAACGGACTGCCTGGGGTCCGAACCCGCGACGTTTGGTATACGAGGTTAGCACGCTAACCTCTACACCAAGCCCTGAGGGCATTATAAAATTATTATTATTATTATTCCATTCCAATCCAGTGCCTGCTTGAAGATTTGTTTACATTCATGGAATACACAAATGAAAAGAATACATAAATATTTCTCTATACATTTCCTATGGGAGAAATCGTAGCTTTATGAATTAATAACTCAAAAAGTTATAGGAATTTCGGGATGAAAATAATTTTCCTATAATCCCTAGAAGGTTCTCTTTATGCATATAAAATTTCATTTTAAAATTCCAACGTGAAGTTGCCTAAATAGAGCGTGAAAAACAGACAGACAGGCAGACGGACATTAGCGAATTATATGTATAGTAGGGTGTCCCTTATTTTTCAAAGTATTTATTTTGGAACGCATAGGGCCTAGTTTTTTTCATTTGCCCCTAAAATACTCACAAATAAAATTTTAGCATATTTGGGGCACTGCAACCCGTGCCGACTAGCTCCGAAACATGGCCATACAAGCTGTGGGGATAGAGTTGCGCGCCCTCGCTCTATTTGTCAGTTGTACTCTGTTTGTTTGGTAATTCAGCAATTTTTTATTAAACATAAGGTAATATTTCCAAATGTTTCGGAGGCTTATTGGCACTCCTTCTTCAGTGGATTTATAATATAGCGAAAAAGAGGGACATTCGTGAGAAGAGAGTGGTGAGTTAAAAAGAATGTTTCAAAAATAATTTTTTATGTCTCATGATGTCTTGCTGTCGTCGCCAAAATATCGCTTTTAATGAAATATAGAAAGAACTAGCGAAGGTAGGGTTGCCTTCGGCAAACCAACCTCCGCTAGGCCCTGACGGGCGGCGTCTCGGGATATGACTAATGGGGTGAAGCGAAATTTTTTTTTTTTTTTTTTTCGAATTTCAAAACGGACTACCCTGGAAAGGTTGTTCCATAATGTGACTATTTACCCCCTATTTTTATTTCTTAATACGAGCATATCTTGAGGTGCCCCAAGAGACTCAAAGTTTAAAAAAAAAATAATTATGATCTTCCACTATTAAATATAAAATTAGTGCCAAAATACTTAACTAGTGTTGATTTATAATTAATAAATAACTTGGAACCAATAACCGAGTGTTTTATTTTCATATTTTAATTTTCAAAATATTTCAACTAGAGCCTACGGTAGAAACTTTATCCATAATACAGGTTTAGGATCCAAATTTCAAAAAACCCTGAAAACCTTTTCGAGATATTTATTTAAAGAAACTTTTAGCGAAAAGAGCTAATTGATATGTCATATCGTTTAAACGTAATTAAAGAAAGTCAAAAATTTAATTAAAAAATGCATTTTTTTCCAAAGTGGCGATTTTGGGCCCTTAAGGTCTGAATTTCAAAAAACCCCTAAAGGGCTTTTGAGGTATTCATTTAAGGAAGAATATACCGAAGGAATTAATTTGATATCTCATATCGTTTAAACGTAATTAAAAAAAAGTCAAAAATTTAATTAAAAAATGCATTTTTTTCCAAAGTGGCGATTTTGGGCCCTTAAGGTCTGAATTTCAAAAAACCCCTAAAGGGCTTTTGAGGTATTCATTTAAGGAAGAATATACCGAAGGAATTAATTTGATATCTCATATCGTTTAAACGTAATTAAAAAAAAGTCAAAAATTTAATTAAAAAATGCATTTTTTTCCAAAGTGGCGATTTTGGGCCCTTAAGGTCTGAATTTCAAAAAACCCCTAAAGGGCTTTTGAGGTATTCATTTAAGGAAGAATATACCGAAGGAATTAATTTGATATCTCATATCGTTTAAACGTAATTAAAAAAAAAGTCAAAAATTTAATTAAAAAATGCATTTTTTTCCAAAGTGGCGATTTTGGGCCCTTAAGGTCTGAATTTCAAAAAACCCCTAGAAGGCTTTCGAAGTATTCATTTAAGGAAGAATTTGTTTTTACTTAATTGTCTACCTAATACTTACTTAATTGCGATAATCTAGGTATATATCAAGAGATACTCAAAAACGACTATTTTCAAAAACTTTGCGGGCAGGTCGGCACGGGTTAACGTCAACGTAGGTGAATAAAATTTCATATATAAGTAAGGCTTAGTAGCTTGAAAAAAATTAGAGGGTATGCGTTCCGGTATTTAAAAAAATTTTTTTTTGCCCATATAAGGGACACCCTAATGTATAGATATACATAGATTATTTTGTTTGCCTACAGTGGAATTAAAGAATGAGACAATGCACATCACAAAATAATATGAGGCCTATAAATGAGTATAATAAAGAATTTTTATGCTTGATTTGATTTTAATTATAAAATTTGAATAATTTCCCCTTTAATGCAAAATAAATATTTAACACATTATGTTTATTTACCTGCATAGATAAAAACTGATAAATGTGTTGATTTTTTTCACGTATAAATTATAGAAAGACACCGTTTTATTTAAATGAAATTTTATCCTATGAAACAGCGCCGACCAAACTAAACATTTCGTAAGAGAAATTTATAAATTCAAAAAAAACGAGGACATCAACCCATTAGAAGGAAAATGTTAGTTTAAAAACCAAATATTTTTGATATATAAAAAAACAAATTGATAGTTTTTGATGACGTTAATGCTTGGGTTGGGATATTTATTTAACTAACAAATGTCATCGGCTATATACGAATCAAAATATCAAAGTGAATTTCAAAATATTAATTTCCAAAAAAAAGAACTTTCTAAAACTATATTTAGATATAATGTAGCTTTTATGGTCAAGTAGCTATGCGTTGCACAATTTTTCGATATTTTTTTGCCTAAAAAATGAGGTTTTTCGAAAAAAAAAATTAGTTTTGGAGTTAATTACTCGGGATTTTTATATTTATTCTATTAGAGTTTTTCTTTCTGCACCAAATGACTTCCCATTTAGTCTGATCTGATTAGTCGTTCGGAATCTACAGGGGTTTAAACTTTCAAATTAGAATTTACCGCAGCGCGGTAAAATAAAATGATAGGAAAAAAATAAATGGTGAAATCTTTAGCTGAAAACTCATTCTTTCTAACCGTACATTCCCCATAATTATACCTCTTAAAACAGAGGAGTTATTCAAGCCGATAAACTTTTTCGTGCATGCCTCCCTAACAGGTCACTATAGACAAATGATTTGTAAGAAGTTGTCACGTCAAAAAAAAAAAAACAAGTGAAATAACCTGAATACTTTTGGAACAAAGTTCAAAATTTGATCAAACTTGCGAAAAGCAATAAAAAATATATTTTTTTAAATGCTGAAGAAGAAAATAAATGATGCTTTATTT
This sequence comes from Euborellia annulipes, assembly GCA_023213315.1. Taxonomy (NCBI): domain Eukaryota; kingdom Metazoa; phylum Arthropoda; class Insecta; order Dermaptera; family Anisolabididae; genus Euborellia; species Euborellia annulipes. Next base: position 39,933 of record JAKCPI010002281.1, on the reverse strand, counting down.
TGACACTACAACAAAAGCTTTAACATATTATAGTCCAGGAGCTGGCGACAAAAATGGGCAAGAGTTTTCTGAAGGCTAATATTTTCAGAATAGGTTGCATTTTAGTGATAGAAAGATACTCTAGAGTCAGCACTTCCAATACGGGGGGCGTTTAGCCGGTAAAGTTGCGGGATGATGGTTTTTCGCAAATATCTCGAAAACTATGCGGATTTCCGCAAAAACTCATCTATACAGAAATAATCGAAATTAAATTACAAACAAAAATGGTCTAGTACATAATCACGTTAAAGTGAACGGTTCGGGAGATAGAGAGGGATAAAATTTGTAATTCTAACAATGGTTGTCATGGTAACAAGATGTTAATATTTCTCTATCTCATTGTCTCCTTTCATATTAATTACAAATTTTACTCCTCTCTATCTCCCGAACCGTTCACTTTAGCGTGATTATGCTCTACACCATTTTTGTTTGTAATTTAATTTCGAATATTTTTGTATAGATGAATTTTTGCGGAAAACCGCATATTTTTTGAGATATTTGCGAAAAACCATTTTCCCGCAACTTTAACCGCTAAACGCCCTGGTACTGGAAGTGCTGACTCTAGAGTATCTTTCCATCACTAAAATGCAACCTATTCTGAAAATATTAGCCTTCAGAAAACTCCCCCCATTTTTGTCGCCAGCTCTCCGACTATTAAGTATTAATTGTATTCACAACCTGAGAGTTGTATCTATATATATGGACCCTGTTACGCATTAGTGTGTCAAGCGCCAGCTACCTAGTTTTGAGAAAATTAACATTAAAGTTTTTTTGTTTTCATTGGATTATATATAATTTTTTTTGTCATTTGTGCAAGTAACATTAAATATAAATTTTTTTAGGACATATTTCATAAAAAACACTATTAATTATAGCATTTAAAACAATATTCCGTGCTTGACTCAATTTTTAATTTTTTTTTTGGCGCTTGACACACTATTGCATAACAGGGTCCATACATATTATGCAAATTTATTTCAGGTATTTATATTAAGATAAGGTTAATATATTTTGATAGAAATTAAAAAAAAAAATTCGACTATTTAGGCTAGATTTTGTTGGCTATTGACGTCAGAGGGGCCGCCGACATTGCCCAATAATCCTGACTCGGACTTGCTGTGGCCAACAGGATCTTCTTCCTACTTGAACTTGATCATCATATTATTTATAAACATAAATTTCTCAATATCGAGTTAATTTGAAGGTGTGTGCTTTCCTCGAAAAATCAACCGATCACCGATCACTGAGAGATAATCAAATCCCGCAAATTTCTTAGAAGATTTCTTTTTCTTCCTTGTTACATGTAACTAATGACTTTATGTATCTATTAAAAAAAACTGGTGTGATGTTTCGCACAGCACACGACAATCTCTTACCTTGGGTAATCGAAAGTTGTGTTCTGTGCTTGTCACGCCAGATTTTTTTGGGTCGACATATATTTAAGTTTCCGCCGATATTATTAGAAATCAAGATGTAAATTTTATAAAGATAGGAAAATACGAGAGCAGGTCAGGGTCCGTGACTTTTTGAATGAAACACAGGTTTTTTGGATAAAAAATTATTTTATTTTTCAAAGTAGTCTCCGTTTGAGCTCAATACACTTTGTCCAACGTTTCTCCAATTTTTTTATCCCTTCCAAAAAATAAGATTTGTCGTCATCGTTGGAATCAAATCTTTTTCCGCCGAGCCATTTTTTCAGGTTTGGAAACAAGAAATAGTCACTCGGGGCTAAATCCGGAGAATAGGGCGGATGAGGGAGCAATTCGTATCCCAATTCATGGCTTTTTGCCATGGAGCACACGAAATTCAGTTTTTTTTTAATCACGAGGTAGTCTGCTAATAATGGATATCAAACAGGGTAAAATTTCGACAGGAGTCAGCTGATAGTTGCCTGCTGACAGGAGCAGTGTTGCCATTTCAGTTAAGAGGCGGGAAATTCAAAAAGTCACGGACTTATTGACCTGCTCTCGTATTTATATATTGTTACCATGACAAACATTTCTCCCATTTCTTTCCTATGAAGTACAAGAGTAAAGTGTGCTTCAAAAGATTTCAAGGGCAAAATGAGAATATATACTAGTTGTTTCTTGATGGCTGGATATTATGATATGAGGATGCGTTACGTTCGCCTTGGCTACCCTTGTAACGCATCCTCATATGAAAATATATATTTTAAAGAGCATCTAAAAAATAATTGTGAATTTTAATCTAAATCGTTACAGCGAAATTTGTGAAAATAAAAAAAAAATAAAAATTGAAAAAGTATATCAGTAAAGTACTAGTACTTTTTGGCGGATTTTGTTCAAAAATTTCACGTACCAAGGGGGCACCTAACTTAAATATAAAATTTCAACCTTTTAAGGTTGTTCGGATAGTAACATGTTACATCGTAAGTCATAATAGAATCTAAATTTTTTTTTAAATAAAATTAAACATTTGAATGCCAAAATTCCTTATTATAATTTAGTCGTGACCTATCATAGTTTATAATTGGATTAAGTTAATAATTTTATTACCAAAAATAATAAATGAATGACTTTTGACTTGAGCAGTATTTCACGTAATATAGAACTGGCAACATTGCATTCATCAGCTATCTATTTTATATCTTAAAAGCCTTCAATTTTTTTTATTTAATATATTACAAAGATTAATGCAAATCAGTTTAAACACAATGGACGATTTGCGAGAAAAAATATCGTAAAATTGAAAAAAAAAATGTAACTGACATCGAGAAAAGACACTTATGTTATGCGACGTTGCCGGACTGGTCTCACTCTCAAATCTGTCTTATTTTGAAATATTGGCGACTATCATTTTGGAGAACTTTTTGACTTTCTTGTTAAAATATCTTTAAAAGCGGACGGCAGAAACTTTTGATTTTATTTTTAACGTATTCCTCGGAAGTGAATTAATAAAATGTAAGTTTTTTTGTTTTTGTATCAGATGCACAGATGCCTATTTAATTCAATATGTGTGCGTTTCGTCGATATTCCCCATAGGCTACATGTTAAATTTCAATTTTTTAAAAATTAATTACACGATAACCCTGCGTCAGATCTGCTTCAAAATTTTATTTTAAACGTATGTGATAGTGATTAATAACATATTAAAAAATTAGCTTTTAATCTAATAAAGTGCTTTAATGTCCGAACAACCTTAACATATTCCGGGTAAATGTTTGTAGAGGTTTATACAATAGCTATTAAGTGTATTTGATTCTCTTAGCATAATCAACTGCAACCAGATATAAAGTTTTATTTTCTTCTTGGATTGTGATTGAATAATTAATTCTTAATAACCAGTTCTATAAAAAGTAATAATTTAATTAAAAATGAAAATGAAACATGTTTGTTTTGTTTCAATTTCTCTCTCTCTCTCTCTCTCTCTCTCTCTCTCTCTTTTATTCTATTCTATTCTATTCTCTCTGAGCAAAAAGGAAATAAAGATTTTTCTCCTTAGAGAGGGGGGATTTCTTCTCCTCGAGTATAAGAAAGGACGTATTAGTAGATATAACGGCATTTGAACATCCTAGTATTAACGCTTATATAGGTTACTATAAATTGTTAAAAAAAAAAAAAAAATACTCAACATTCTTTGAACTGTCTAGGAATCAAAGATGGAATTTATATAAATAGGAATAAAGGATAGGCTAAAGAAGATAAAGGAAGGGGCACCATCCAGAAAAATTGCCGAATTTGAGAATAATGCATAATTACAATTTCAATTGTTGATTGCACTTTATGTAGGTCTATAAATGATTTGCTTGCTGGAGGCTTTTATTATACTGTATACTAGGGTGGTCGTTATTTTTACTTTCTCTTACCTATGTATATATGTAATATATATAGAGAGAGAAAGTATTGGATTCATGTCAAAAATTCTATGTCGAGATTTTGACGGATATACACGTTTTGAATTCCCCTGAATCCAAAAAAGTGGTTTTCGCGACATGGTCTGTCTGTGGGTGTGTGTGTGTTCAATTTAAAGCATGAAGGAATTGAGCTATGAGACTGAAATTTTATATATAAGTTAAACACCCCCGGGACCGGAAAAATAAGCTTTTAAACAAAATCGGCCAAAGAGTACTAGTACTTTACTGATGTACTTTTTCAGTTTTTTTTTTTCGATTTTCTCTAAATTTGCTCCAACGATTTTTTTTTAAATTCAAAAATCAATTATTTTTTAGATGCTCTTTAAAATGTATATTCTCATTTTGCAATTGAAATCTTCTGAAGACCACTTTACTCTTGTATTTCATAGGGAAGATAGGAGAAATGGTTGCCATGGTAACAAAATATAAATATTTTCCCATACTTATAAATTTTACATCTGAATTCATATGTTCCGTACTGTCGGGAACTAAATATCCCACACAGCACAAAATATTGCAATCTTGCTCAATATTGACAATATTGCAGCAACATTGATGCAATATTGCAGCTCAAACAGCAATATTGCTAGTTTGAAATATTGCCGCTGCAATATTTCTGCAACATTGCTGCAATATTTTGTGCTGTTAGGGATATGTCGACACAAAAAATTGTGTTCTGTGCTTGTCACACCAGATTTTTTAAATTGTGATTATGAGTGTCAAGTTTTTAACGACGACGGATTTTTTAAATGATAAAATAACTTTTGTTAAGAGAGAATAGATGATTTTGCTCATTTGATTCATCAGGTCGATGAACTGAGCACACAAACAAATTCCTTATGAATGGAACAAAAGAAAGGGGGACCTTTTAATGTAAATAAATATTAAAATTTGGATAAGTTGAAAAAAATGATTAGAAAAAGATTATAATTTTTTTTTTTTTTAAATATTTGAGATTTGTTTTCTTTCCGCAGTTACAGTCATATATCCCCTTGATATATTGTAAAAAGTATATTCAAGTGGATGTACAGAGTGGATAAAAAAATTGTAATTATCGCCCAGAGGAGATTAGAATATGACATATTTCTTTCCCTAGAGTAATATTGAAAAATATATTTGTGAGTTTGTTGATTTGGTTGCCCATCAAATAACAAAAACATGAACTCATTTTCATTTCTATTAAACTATATGGACCCTGTTACGCATTAATGTATCAAGCGCCAAAAAAAAAAAAAAAATTAAAAATTGAGTTAAGCACGGAATATTGTTTCAAATGCTATAATTAATAATATTTTTTATGAAATATGTCCTAAAAGAATTTATATTTAATGTTACTTGCACAATTGACAAAAAAAATTATCTATAAACCAATAGAAACAAAAAACTTTAATGTTAATTTTCTCAAAACACGGTAGCTGGCGCTTGACACACTAATGCGTAACAGGGTTTATAATTTATGTTCACTCTACATTTAATTGAGGAAGTTTTTTAAATTGGTATTCAAAAAAGGAATCTATTCTATCTAGTCTGACTAAAATTTATTTAAAATAGTTTTCCTTTAACAGAATTCTGACCTTTGACTCTCTATTTAGGCTAGGTTAGAAAAATTCAGACCAAATCTATTTTCATATAGGCTAAATATTTATAATTTATAATTTAAAATTACAATTAGAAGTTTTAATTTAAAAATTTACATTCAAGAGATGATGAAAAGGCATCCAACAAAAAAAAAAAACAACAAATTTCAATTTTCTCTGTCGACGTTTCGAACGCCAATCGAGTTCATCATCAGGACCTCTACAATACAATATTTATTCATATATTAGAAAGATTTAAATTGCTTTAATTACATACAGAAAGAAAAATTTACATTTTTCCAAGTTGAATGAAAGTTTCTTTTAATCCCTTTCCTGATATAGTGATAAAGAAGAGATGTGTGGAGGAATGAGCTCTAAAAAAAAGACTTTTAAAAAATGAAAAAAAAAGGGGGGAGGCAAAGAAAATGTTCTGAGTACAGGTGACAGGGTGAAAGAATAAAGAAGTCTTTGCTTTCATTTTTTATTAAAAAATCTGGTGTGACTGGTCCCACAGCACACAACTTTTTTTTTTTTTTTTTTTTTATTAAAAAAACATTCACACTTTTTTCTCATTCACACTCACAATCACACACGCATTCATACAGTCTTTTCGGCAACTTAGGCCATTTAAGACTTTAAACGATATCCGTTATTTATAATTATACATATTGGGGTCCAGGCATTCTTATATAAGTCATTTGGTATCCAAATGCCTTATATAAAATCATCGGACTGCCTGGGGTCCAAACCCGCGACGTTTGGTATATGAGGTTAGCACGCTAACCTCTACACCATGCCCCGAGGGCCGCGCACAACTTTCTCTTACCCAATATATTAAAATTCAAAACGGAAAATTTATATGTGGAAATATTTATATTTTGTTACCATGGCAACCATTTCGCCTATCTTTACTATGAAAAAGAAGAGTAAAGTGGTCTTCAAACAATTTTCAGGCTAAAATGAGAATATACATTTTAAAGAGCATCTAAAAAATAATTGATTTTTGAATTTTAATCAAAATCGTTTGAGCGAATTTGAGAAAATCGAAAAAAAAACTGAAAAAGTACATCAGTAAAGTACTAGTACTCTTTGGCCGATTTTGATTAAAAGCTTTGTGTCACGTCCCAGGAGGGTATTTAAATTAAATATAAAATTTCAGCCTCATAGCTCAATTCCTTCATGCTTAAAATTGAACACACACAGACAGACAGACCATGTCGCGAAAACCATTTTTTTGGATTCAGGGGACTTCAACACGTGAAGAACCATCAAATCTCGCCATCGAATTTTTGACATAAATCCAAAATTTCTCTCTAAATATATGTATGTACATATTTTAACATATACATATAGGTAAGAGAAAGTAAAAAAAAAAAAAATTGGAAAATTCAAATCTAATTAAAATTGAATAGCGAGTTCTTTAAGAAGACGTTAAGAAGCATGTCCATCTTCTCTTTCTATTGCCGTGCAATAGAAAGAGAAGATGGTTCTTAGCGTAAATTAATTCATTAAATAGTTTTAAAAGTATCAAGAAAAGGGATTTGTTTTCTTCAGTTTCATTTAAAGCTAATATTTAATTTCGTTCAGAACGAGAGACATGAAGTTCAATTCCAGGTTAATTTAATTTAATTTTATAATAATAAATAGAACGAGTTGATTTTATCAAAATGATGATCATTATAGCATAATCACGAAAAAGGAGCGAGTGTCCTTGAACATGTCGAGATTTATGGTCTCTACTAATGTCTATAATTATTTAACACTTTCACTTCATCTATTTAATCTACTAAATAAATATCTTTACATTTTATTTAGTCTTCTTGTTGATTAAAGATAGATAAAATGAAAATTATCTCAATTGAGAATCTCACTCTGAACATACTGTACATAAACATAATTGATCCTATCACAACGACTAGCATGAAAATGAAAAGATTTTAAATAAAACAACGATCTCGATAACTACTTCTGAACTAAGACAGAGGAGGCGCTTTGTCCACTGGAAGCGTGAACTCGCGACCGGCAATAAGCGACAACAAGAGACGCGGCTACACGCGACAAGGGTCTCACACCAACACACTCAGGTTTTTTTTTTTGCCGATGAGAGTATTTCAGATTGGAAAAACACAGAGATAGACGCGACAACGCGCTACAGATCTCATTTATTTGGGATCTGTAGCGCGTAGTCGCGTGTTGTCGCACGCTTGTAGTGGACGAGCTTCAATTAATTCACACACATTGGGATCTGTAGCACCTATACGCTTATTGCCACTCTTGTAGCGGTCGCGCGTTTACGCTTCCAGTGGACGACCAGCCTTACCAAACCAAAACAACAAGACAGCGTGACGTCATATTTATAACACTGTGCCCTAAAAGCAAGGTGACTTGTTATAAGATGAAAAGTCTATATGTCATCTTTCATCCCTTCAAAGAAATCCCCCTCCAATAATGCACTTATGCCAACATTTTTTTGTCCTCGAAGTATGCCAAAAAGTCGTTTTCTGGTATAGCCTTCAAAGCGCGAAGCGATTCACTTTTAATCTTTTCAGAAGATTCAAAGCGGTGTACTCGGAGCGTTCTTTTTAATTTAAAAAATAACCAGAAGTCACACGGAAATAAGTCAGGTGAATAAGGCGGTTGCGGTACGATATGAGTTGAATTTATAGCGGAAAACTCTCGAAGAATCACTTGACACTTGGAGGCCTAAATGATCCTTCAAAATTGATCCAACGGATCCAATTTAAAGGCCAACCGTTTCGGCAAGGTCTCTAATTGTTAGTCGACGATTTTTGCGCACCCATTCCTTTATTTTCTTGGCGTGTTGCGAATCATTTGACGTTGATGGGCGTCCGGGACGTTCTAAGGCCTCTATCTGCTTTGAAGTGTTTTTGCCTTCTGCAACTTTCTAAGCGTTTCAGGAGCCGAAATTTCATTTCACAAACAATTTTTAATGGCATTTATCGAAGAGATTAAACGTCAATCCCCTTGAAGGCTATACCAAGAAACGACTATGGCATGCTTCGAGGACTAGAAAAAATGTTGGCATAAGTGCATTTTATTGGAGGGGGAATTACTTTGAAGGGGATGATATTGGTTTAGAAGATTAAATAGAGAATAAATTTTCATTTAAAAACAAGTTACCTTACTTTTTGGGCACAGTGGTATACTTAACTGAGTATAAATATCTTATTATCTTTTGAATTTCCTTCTCGGTTATTTACCCGAGGTGCTCCTAACCGGCTTCTGGTCGTAGCCATCTACCGACACCTCGCGAAGTTATTTGATTTCCAATCTCTAACTCCGAACTAATTTTAATTTCTAGGGATTTGAATCCCTATATAAACTATAATGGATTTTTTTTTTTTTTTTTTTTTTTAAACATTCACACTTTTTTCTCATTCACACTCACACTCACACACACATTCACACAGTCTTTTCGGCATCTTAGGCCATTTAAGACTTTTACGATATCCGTTATAGAGATTAATATACATATATGGGGTCCAGGCATTCTTATTTAAGCCATTTGGTATCCAATTGGCTTAAATAAAATCATCGGACTGCCTGGGGTCCGAACCCGCGACGTTTGGTATATGAGGTTAGCACGCTAACCTCTACGCCATGCCCCGAGGGCTATAATGGATTGATTAATCAAGAAAAAAAAGGATTTGACAAGAGTGTTTGATTAAAAAGAGGAAAAATCTTTAACTAGGTTATACAAGGAAATTAATCTCATCATGTGTTATAAATAAACAATTTGAGGATCTTCTTTGATAATTTATTCTTTCTATTTTTCCTTATTTAACGGGATTCTTATTTTTAATATTTGATTTCTTGTTTACTATTTAAGTCAACCTGCTATAAGATGGTAAATAGGTTGAAGAGTCCCGGCTGTTCGCCAGTGGGTTTTAATATTTTATAATGCTTTAATAAATTTAAATTATCTAATAAAATAAAATTAATCAAAAACACTAGGTGATAAGTTATATTTATCAAGAATGTGTTTATTAAAGCTTTTGTGGTTTAAAATATTATTATTAGAGGAATTTTTAATCATAGACCATATTTTTGTATTAAATATTTATTAAAATTATAAATACTCTACAACGTTTCGACTGCTTATTCTGCAGCCGTTATCAAGTACTGTGCACTTGCTCCGACTCAAGTGAACTAACTGTAATGTCCGTTTCGTGTCTTTTTATATACAGCGACGTCAGCGCCATCTGTCGGCATTTCTGTGAAGTTAGATTCAAATTTTCCCGCTATTTTCACTCATTTTCATGAAGTTAGTCACAATTATCAAAGCAAGTGTTTACATAAAAAGCATGATGTTACAATAAGTTTCCTCTGTACAGTATTTATAATTTTAATAAATATTTAATACAAGAATGTGGTCTATGAGTAAAAATTCCTCTAATACTAGGTGAAAAGTTTGTGTTAAAATACCTATCAATAAATATATTGAAACATATCACCTAGTGTTTTTGACTCATTTTAATTAATTTTAACTACTTAAACAATTATATAATAATACGATATATTTTATTATATTGCCTTGAATTTTGTCAAATTAAAATTTGATTTCATTTTTTACTTTCTCTTACCTATATATGTTAATATATAGAGAGAGAAAGTATTGGATTTTTGTCAAAAATTCGATGTCAATTTTGATAGATATGCATGTTTTGATGCCAAAAAATTGATCTGTCTCTGGGTGTGTGAGTGTGCGTGAGGCATGAAGGAATTGAGCCACAAGGTTGAAATTTTATATGTAAGCTAGGCACCCCTCTGAGGCGTGAAAATAAAAGAATAAATCTTTTGAAACACATTTTATTCTTGTTACTTTCTCTTACCTATGTATATATGTAATATTACTTTCTCTTACCTATGTATATATGTAATATATATATAGAGAGAAAGTATTGCATTCATGTCAAAAATTCGATGTCGAGATTTTGATGGATCTTCACGTTTTGAGGTCCCCTGAATCCAAAAAAGTGGTTTTCGCGACATGGTCTGTCTGTGGGTGGGTGGGTGGGTGGGTGTGTGTGTGTGTCTGTGTTCACTTTTAAGCATGAAGGAATTGAGCTATGAGGCTGAAATTTTATATTTAAGTTAAACACCCCCCGGGACCGACAAAATAAGCTTTTAATCAAAATCGGCCAAAGAATACTAGTACTTTACTGATGTACTTTTTCAGTTTTTTTCGATTTTCTCAAAATTCGCTCTAACGATTTTGATTAAAATTCAAAAATCAATTATTTTTTAGATGCTCTTTCAAATGTATATTCGCGTTTTGCTCTCAAAATTGTTTGAAGCACACTTTACTCTTGTGCTTCATAGGAAAGATAGGAGAAATGGTTGCCATGGTTACAAAATATAAATATTTTCCCATGTTTATAATTTTGACATCTGAATTCAAATATTCCCTACTGCCGGGAACTAAATACATGTCGACACAAAAAATCTGGTGTGACAAGCACAGTACACAACTTTCGATTACCGAAGGTAAGAGAAAGTTGTGTGCTGTGCGCCAGTCACACCAGATTTTATATATATAGAGAAAGTATTGGATTCATGTCAAAAATTCGATGTCGAGATTTTGATGGATCTTCACGTTTTGAGGTCCCCTGAATCCAAAAAGTGGTTTTCGCGACATGGTCTGTCTGTGTGTCTGTGTGTCTGTGTGTCCGTGTGTCTGTGTGTCTGTGAACAAAATATCTCAAGAACGAAAAGAGCTAGAAGGTTGAAATTGTATATTTAAGTTAGGCACCCCCATGGGACGTGACACGAAGCTTTTGAACAAAATCGGCCAAAGAGTACTAGTACTTTACTGATGCACTTTTTCAGTTTTTTTCGATTTTCTCAAAATTCGCTCCAACGATTTTTTTTAAAATTCAAAAATCAATTATTTTTTAGATGCTCTTTAAAATGTATATTCTTATTTTGTGATTGAAATCTTCTGAAGACCACTTTACTCTTGTACTCCATAGAAAAGATAGGAGAAATGGTTGCCATGGTAACAAAATATAAATATTTCGCCATACTTATAAATTTTACATCTTGAAAATCGAATGTACCGTACTGTCGGAAACTAAATACATGTCGACACAAAAAATCTGGTGAGACAAGCACAGTACACAACTTTCGATTACCGAAGGTAAGAGAAAGTTGTGTGCTGTGCGCCAGTCACACCAGATTTTACTTCATAGTAAAGATAGCAGAGTGGTTGCTATGGTAAGAAAGTGTAAATTTTTGTACATTTATATATCGATATATGTCGGAACAAAAATACTTCTGTGACAAAGCAAAGAACATCACTTTCGATTACCGCAAGTAAGAGAAAGTTGTGTGCTGTGCCACCATCACAGCAGATTTTTTTTAGTCTTTTCATTCGGCAATAGAAAAATTTTTCCCATATATTTCTTTATTTTTTGATGCACATTCACTTTTTTTAATCATTTAATTTATTATTACTAACAAACTATTATTCTTTAAAAGAAGGAACGCCCTGGGTAGATGGCAGAAATTAATTAACATAGAATAGAGGATCTTAATCTAGTTCTAGGCATTAGACAAATTAACAAAAATTAGAGAAAATACCTTTCAACAAAGGATAAACCACACCCAGCCTATTTATGCAAATTTGCAAAAGGGTCCAAAACCGAGAAACCACAGCCATTGAACTTAAAGGCGGCTACACAAGGACACTTGACAAACATGCATGTACAATCTTTTTGTACCAGCATGCACAAATTCCCTTCGACATCACAAGCATGCTTGTGTAAGAAACAGCTTATGTAAGAAATAAAATCATCAATTAACCTAAAAAAAAACTCTGAATGTTATTTGTATGAAGTTAAGAAGAAATATTTACTTGCTTTAAACATAAACATGAAATTTTAAATGAATTAATATATAGTGTCGATATATATGCGAGCAGGAGCTCGTTTTTTACTATTTTTTGATAAAACAAGAAAAAACGAAAAAGTATTAGACCTCAGAAAAAGATCGGAGTATCCCAAAGACAAATCCTAGCTTAATTTTTGAATGGTACTTAAAATTTGAAATAAATTAGAGCGAATAATTGAGAAAATTGAAAAAACTAAAAAATTACTTAAGTAAAGTACTAGTACTCGAGATTTCTCAAAGACGATATCAATGGTACTTTGTTTTTCTATTCCAGAAATAGTATATACTTAAAATTTGAAAGAAATCGTTTAAGGGAATTTAGTACCAGAATTTTCCCAGCCCTAGCGTAATTTCATTTACCTCCCGAAAATAATATACATTTAAAATTTGAAAAAAAATCGTTAGAGTAAGCCTTGGCGGCCTGGTGACAATTAAAAATTTTTATTTTGAATAAAATTAATAATAATCAAAAATTAGTATTTTAATAATAGAATTTAAATAATAAGTATTTTTCAATTTCATTATAAGGACATCGGCCAAAAATAAATACTTTTGCGTATTATTTGTAGATATTTCGATTCCAATGACATAGAATCATCCTCAGTACAATCAACAGATATTTTGCAAATCGTTGATTCCTCCCATCCAATATGACAAAATAGCTGAGCATTCCATGAATTTCGAGAAAATTAGAAAAAAATAAAAAAGTACACCAGTAAAGTACTAGTACCCAAATTTTCCCAAACATGAGACCTAGCACAATTTCATTTTAGGACCACAAATAATATATATTTAAAATTTGAAAAAAATCTTTAGAGCCGTTTTCGAGAACTGATATGCTTATATATAAACAAACAAACGTACATTGCTCGTTTAATAGTATAAGATAAGATAAGATTAGAATTAGATTAGATTAGATAGATTAAATAAATATCAAATGTCAATAAACTTCCCCAAAACCTACAATCTTCAGACTTTCAAGTCTAACCTCAACAGGCATCTTCTCAATTCCCGCAGTTGAGTTTCCCCTTTATGCTTCTCCTTTTGTTTTTATTTTCTTCCTGGCTGCATGTGACTATTGGTCATTATAGGTCTTCGGACCTTATGCACCCATTCCAAAAAAAAAAAAAAAAAACTGTCATATAAACTGGCGCAGAGTTTTGCTTGAGCAAATATGCTTGTGCATGATTAAAATTCAATCCAGCATCAAGCGGCTTGCACAATTAAAATGCTTGCACAAAATTCTCCAAAAGTTTGCTTGTACAAAAAAATTGCACGTGCATGTTTGTCAAGTTTGCAGTTACGTGTATAGCCGCCTTAATAAACCAAAATTCTGGCAACTCTACTCTTGGATAATAAATTTACCCCTTGTATGGTTAAATAGAACGCACAAATTCAAAAAAAAAAAAATCTGGTGTGACTGGCGCACAGCACACAACTTTCTCTTCCCTTCGGTAATCGAAAGTTGTGTACTGTGCTTGTCACACCAGATTTTTTGTGTCGACATGTATTTAGTTCCCGGCAGTAGGGAATATTTGAATTCAGATGTAAAATTTATAAGTATGGGAAAATATTTATATTTTGTTACCATGGCAACCATTTCTCCTATCTTTCCTATGAAGCACAAGAGTAAAGTGTGCTTCAAACAATTTTGAGGTCAAAACGAGAATATACATTTGATAGAGCATCTAAAAAATAATTGATTTTTGAATTTTAATCAAAATCGTTAGAGCGAATTTTGAGAAAATCGAAAAAAACTGAAAAAGTACATCAGTAAAGTACTAGTACTCTTTGGCCGATTTTGATTAAAAACTTATTTTTCCGGTCCCGGGGGGTGTTTAACTTAAATATAAAATTTCAGCCTCATAGCTCAATTCCTTCATGCTTAAAATTTGACACACATGGTAACAAAATATAAATATTTTCCCATACTTATAAATTTTACATCTGAATTCAAATATTCCCTACTGCCGGGAACTAAATACATGTCGACACGAAAAATCTGGTGTGACAAGCACAGAACACAACTTTCGATTACCGAAGGTAAGAGAAAGTTGTGTGCTGTGCGACAGTCACACCAGATTTTTTGATTGTCGAGATAATCGAAATGAAATGATTGAAATAAAAATCAATTATAAAAACCGGATTGCGCAATCGAAAAAGAGGCTCGGATCCGCTTGATCCGTTTTTCTCATCACTTTAATCGTTTAACAATTGATCGTGTAAATTGTCTCGTGATTCTAATAAAAAATAAAAATAAATTGTTTCAGCATCTTGTTTCATTTTACATATAGATTCTTTTGCCGTTTTTAGAAAATTAAATGAACTTTTTATGAAGCTATAAATTAGTAAATGATCATAAAATATACCTATTTAAAATAAGGCGAATGAATGCGAAAATAGGTTGGATCCTATACGGTACTTATGACAGTGTGTTGGTTGTATCGATATAAAAATAACAACTTTAAAGACAAGGAATACACGTGTGCCTTTGAGAGGGACAATCAAAATATCTGCCTTGGGTATAGGCAACCAATCAGTCTAAACTGTAAACTTGGTGCCGGTTGCTTCCACTTATAATTAACTATCTATCCCTCGGATAAGATAGTTGACTATGAGTTTCAAGTCTTTTCACATATAGAGCTCTGATCATAGTTGACTAGCTGAGACCCAAAATATAGGGGTGAAATTAGGAACTAGGAACCGACCGAATATTCGGTTTCGGACAAAAATCCTGGTTTCGGCAAAAAAAAAAAAAAATGTCAAATGATTTGCACTTGAGGAAAAAATTTTCCCGCAGGGAGGAAAAAATGATTCCAGAAAAAGGGAAATGGTCCGAAAGGCGGAGGTGGAAAAAATTTCGTCTCTCTAAAAAAAAAGGTAAAATGATTAAAAAAAAAAAAATTTCTGCAGGGCGGAAACCTTTGGCTCATCAGAAAAAATTTAGTTTCTTTAAAAAAAATTTTCCGCAGAAAAATTTTTGAGTTAAGGCCCCCCCCCCAAAAAAAAAAAAAAAAATTTCTCTATACGCCCCTGATAGGAAAAACAAGTTTCGGTTTCGGGTACGGTTTCGGCTGAAACTAAGATTGAGGCCGAAATTTAGTTTCGGTTTTGGCTGAAAATCTTGTTTCGGTACGACCCTAAAGGTGCGTACACATCTGCGCTCTGCTCCGCTCGCGAGCACCATGTTCGTTGTTTTGAGATGCTCGCGAGCTGCTCGCCGCGATCCATCTCTTTGGATCGCGGCAGGTTCGTCAAAATAAATAATTTCAACGAACATGGGACGAGCAACGAACTGCTCGCGAGCGGAGCAGAGCGCAGATGTGTACGCACCTTTAATAGGAACACAAGCCTTGTTTATTTATTTCTAGAGATTTATTTATTTTTTTTTTTTTTTTTGGAAATTTTCAAATTTTTGTTAATTCTTCTTAGTCATTAGTGTCAGCCCTGGCACGTTGTGGTTACTCTGAAGAGTAACTCTCATGGGAATGATACTGAGGTGGGTTCCCGGGTTTTGTTAATTAATTTTTAATAATTTCTATAAAGTTGCTGATTTCATAAACCTTTCCTTATACCTTAGATGCGAAAAACTCATTTTTTAACTCGAAGTCTAAGTGTGTTCTTGTTTATTACATCGACGATTTGCTATCTGTCGGATAAGTTTGATAGTTGACTAAAACCAGCTGTTAGTTCTCCAATTCTAAAATTATCTAGTTTATTCTGGAATTTATATTTTGTAATTTTATCAAAAGCAGGTTGTGATGTAGGCAGTCAACAAAGGATAAAAACTTTATTTAAAGTTGAAGAGAAGTTATGGAATGGAAAAGAGCAAGTACAGTTGCTGCAAATAAAGAAAGCCTTTGGAGGCCAAATGCCGAATGGGAGACGTTTCGGACAAAATTCTATTTGTCCATGCTCAGTCCTTGTAGACTTATAAACTAATTAGGCACAAAGTTGTCATTGTTGTCGTGGCACGAACTTTATTTAAATATACTCGACGTTTCGATTGTTGCTTAGATTGGTACATTAACAATGTATCCTCCTGAAGATAGAAATGATGCGTTGCCTAATAAGTCGACGATATTTTAATAAAGTTTATATTCTTTGCTGGCTGACTCCATCTACCTGCTCCTGATAATGATCATTCAGCCAACTTTTTCAAACTAATTTTGTAATTTTATTAATTGATTTGAGAATTTGTTTTCCCTTCACCAATTGAGAGGATAGAAGGTCGTCGACGACAAACAGAAAAATATCATTCTCTGGTGGGCTGTGAAGCCACTATCATCTTGAAGTAACATCACTGGCAAAGCCCTCAGATCTGCATTATTCGATGGTTGGCTGTGATGCCGTCAGCATCTCCATGACTCGGTGGTTGGCAGGGAAGCCTTCACAATCAGCAGATCTCTCGTTTCCTGGCTCTTGGGCTGCCCGAATATCATAATCACTATTGTCTGGGAGAGAGACTGCCAAACTACATTTACTGTACTTGTCTCGGACGAATGACGACCCACACTTGCATATTTGCCGAGAAACATCCGTCTTCACTTGCCGTGCGTTTCGGACGAAGGTCGGCCCGAAGCGACCGAAACGTCATTACTACATTCATCACCGAAAACACCAACCTTCAAATATTATTCCAATTTAATTTTTTTCAATAAAATTTCAATGATTTTTTTTAATAAATTATAATTTATATATATTTTTTTTAAAGTGAAACTTTTATTTGATCCCCTCAAATTTTTTCGCTCTTCTATCAGCATGTCGCGTTACAAGCAGTGACGTCACGTCAAGGGCCGTGACGCTACAAGCCATGGCGTCACAATCCGTGACGACAAAAATAGGAAATTTGAAATTTAATATATATAACGATATAAAAAATAATTATGAGATTTAATTATTCAATTTTTAAATAGATAAAATATAATTTTTAAAATAAATTTAAGATGATTCAAATCTTCAATTGCTAAATAAATATTGTTCTCAGTTTTTAACATGCCTCTATTGATTTCCTATTATCCTCATTTTCCAATTATTAAGTTAACATTAAAAACGCAATTTTAATTCCCTTTATTGAATAATTTTGTGAAAATTTTCAGTTAAACGCTTACGATTCGAAAAAAAAGTTTCACTTGCATCGTAGTTTCATAAAACCACACAATGAATTTTCATTTTTTTAATTTTATTTTTTATTTTGCGAGCAGATCACTCTCCCTGATTACGTCCCCATCCCTTTTTGGGATGGATTCAAAAACGTTGCGTGGTGGGCAGACATAAGAAACCAGAGCCATCCATCCCATTTGAATAATTGAAAAAAGCCACATCCAATATCACTATTAGAATAATAATTGGGTGTAAAAAACAGGAGTGTAATTTCACTCAACATATATGATTATAAATAATACAAAAAAATGATTTCGCTCTAGAATGCATCGATCCTTTTTTTTTTTATCATCAGCCATTAATGGACTTAGTCTATAAATTGTCTTAAACACATTCGACCGATATATAGGCTAACGAATATGGTTCTACTTTTTCCAAAAGCCGGTCTGTGACGTCAGGGGATTTTTGTGTTTATATATTTCTTGGGTGATTTTTTTTTTTTTCTTCATGTAATGTCGACCAGTCCGCTGGCTGGCTGGCTGGCCATTGGCGACTTGTGAATGCCGTTAGATGTCTGCATCCTCCATGTGAAGATGTTGCAACTAGCATCCCGGTCTCAAATCTCGGGTAATCAGAGAACGGTAGCCTTTGTGAAATAAATGCTTTATTTTTTTCTCTCTTTGGTTTCAAGCTTTCACTATTTGATAAAAAAAAAAAAAATTGCGCATTTTTAATTTTTTTTTTCAAGATTATTAAAAAAAAAAAATAATGAAATGATGTGATTAACGCACAGCACACACCATATCAAAATCTGTCCAGAGATATATATATTAGAACTTAGTTCCACTTGCGTTTCATAGATGGCGCTGAGCTAGTTCAAAAATTTTACTGATATTCTTTTTAAACAGCATCTAAAAAAATAGTTGATTTATGAATTTTAATGAAAATCTAACAAATCTGTGAGTGTTATTTATTGGCGAGGCAAATCATCCCACAATGGACAGCACGCCTATGCCTCGGAAAGGTTGGAGATCCTGGGTTCGGTTCCCGGGGGCCGGATGTTTGGCCAATAAATAACACTCACAGAATTCGCAGGGACTTTGCAGCCAGGAGATTAAATAAAAAAATGTTTTATTTAATTTTTATTTGCCGACGTTTCGGTCGCCAATCACGACCTTCAAGATTTTTTTTTTATTTAATCTCCTGGCTGCCAAGTCCCTGTGAATCTTGAGTAAATCTCCACAGCAGAATCGAGATGTTTTGAATGCTAATATCTAATTCAAAATATATAAATCTGGAAAATATTTTTTACTTTCTCTTACCTATGTATATATGTAATATATATATAGAGAGAAAGTATTGGATTCATGTCAAAAATTCGATGTCGAGATTTTGATGGATCTTCACGTTTTGAGGTCCCCTGAATCCAAAAAAGTGGTTTTCGCGACATGGTCTGTCTGTGGGTGGGTGGGTGGGTGGGTGTGTGTTCAATTTTAAGGATGAAGGAATTGTGCTACGAGGTTGAAATTTTATATTTAAGTTAAACACCTCCCGGGACCGGAAAAATAAGCTTTTAATCAAAATCGGCCAAAGAGTACTAGTACTTTACTGATGTACTTTTTCAGTTTTTTTCGATTTTCTCAAAATTTGCTCCAACGATTTTTTTTAAAATTCAAAAATCAATTATTTTTTAGATGTTCTTTAAAATGTATATTCTCATTTTGCGATTGAAATCTTCTGAAGACCACTTTACTCTTGTATTTCATAGGGAAGATAGGAGAAATGGTTGCCATGGTAACAAAATATAAATATTTTCCCATACTTATAAATTTTACATCTGAATTCATGTTCCATACTGTCGGGAACTAAATACATGTCGACACAAAAAATCTGGTGTGGCAAGCACAGAACACAACTTTCGATTACCGAAGGTAAGAGAAAGTTGTGTGCTGTGCGCCAGTCACACCAGATTTTTTTAGAATTTATTCCTGACGTGCGCTCGATTTGTGTTAATATTAAATAAATAAAAAAAAAAAAAATATTCAACTAAATTAATCAAAATCGTTGGAGCCAATTTTGAGAAAAACCAAAATAACTGAAAAGTGCATCAGTAAAGTACTAGTACTCTTTGGCCGATTTTGTTCAAAAGCTTTGGGTTACGTCCCATGGGGGTACACCATTTTTCGGGACCCCTTTTTTTGATCCACGGCACCTCAAAACAAATATTTCCATCAAAATCTCGACATCGAATTTTTGAATATAATATTTTCTCATATATTGATAAGAGAAAGTTAAAAAAAAAAACTCCTTTTTTACTTGGATATATAAATAATTTATAAATATTATCTCGATCGAAAGGGAAATGCTAAATAAATATTTAAAAAAGTAAAAATTGCTCTCAACTCTTCTCTCAATATTTTTTGTCCCTTTCATGGACGAATTCAAATAAAAGAAAGATGGTGAAGGCCAGAAGGCATTCGAGCAAGTCTTTTAAAAGAAGTAACACTAGAACCCCGTTCCTATTTATTTCGACTAAATATGGAACTGTACAGTGGACGCCACAAGTGACTGATATGCTTGAAAGTGGAGTATTGAGCTTAGGCAACCAAAATGCCTAGCTTTCGGAGGTGTTATATTAAAAGTAGATTTTCCTCTTTAGTTACATTAAAAAATATAGATTGGGTTGACTAAGCTCAAGGCTCCACTCTTGAGCCAACCAGGCACTTGTGGCCCCCACTGTACAGTACAATGTTTTTCAATTTATATGTTGATTACAGTAAGATAGGCCAAGGTAGTGCTGGCGAAGAAAAACAATAATAAATTTACTATTTTGTTGGATTTATTTTGGCTGCTGTAGCCGGTGGTCTCACCATCAAAATCAAAAATACAAAAATTCAGGAATTAGTTTTTGTTTTGTGTGCGCATGAAGTAATTTTTTTCGCCTGAGACGGGATGGTGAACTCTCGGCCTCTAGGACCAGAAGCGAATGCTTTACCTCTGGTCAAAATCAAAAATTCTCTTAATTTTTTTTTAAATTTCATTCTGATTAAATCTCAAATTGCTAGAAAATAAAAATTTATAAGTCCAATGAGCCTGGCAACGGAGAAGAGCAATAGTCATTGCAGTTAAGCGATCCCAACAGGGGCGAAAACTCGGGATTGGTGACCTCAAACAATCAGCGTGTGGAACGTCCTTCGGTAGTTATTGATATTATGGCGCAAAAAATTCCAGAAACTCCACAATTTGCCCATTGGAAAGCATTGAATTTTGTCTTTTTTTTTAACACTTTTTTCTCATTCACACCCACACACTCACACAGTCTTTTCGGCAACTTAGGCCATTTAAGACTTTGACTATTGTTATACCAGGAAACCGAAGGAACTTTGCAGCCAGGAGATTAAATAAAAAAATCTTTTATTAATTTTTATTTGCCGACGTTTCGGTCGTCTGTCACGAGCTTCATCAGGGCAAATAATTGTCAACAATACACGATCTTAGGTATTTTGAGGTTTACTGTAATCATATACAATTTCTTTTTTTAATTATTATATGTATATAAATTTTCATTTACTTGCTTGGGGTCTTGGATTTTATGTTATACTCAAAATAAATAAAAGATTTTTATTTAATCTCCTTGCTGCAAAGTTCCTTCGGTTTCCTGATTAAATCTCCACAGCCATAACACATTGAATTAATTATTAATATACCTATTGAGGATCCAAGCGTTTCTATTTAAGACATTTGGCTTAAATAAAATCATTGGACTGTCTGGGGTCCGAACCCGCGACTTTCGGTATAGAAAATAGGCACGCTACCAACTACACCAAGCCAGTAAGCTGATTGAGCTTTGTCTTAATTAATTCCAATTAATTAAAACAATTAAATAATTAAATCTCTCAAATGAAAAACAATAAAAATCTTTATATCATTAAATTTTTTTTTTTTTTTTTCTATAGAGAGATCGAGGATGAGGCTTGGATTGGCATTTGATTAAGAAAAGGCGAGGGTCCGCCGTGGGCGGGCCAGAGTCAGCTGGAGTGGCTAGTTTGTATAATAAAGTCGAACTCCTAAATGACCTCAGTGGCCGAAAAGGTTTTTTTTTTTTTTTATTTCGCCCGTTTAGCCACACGCAATTGTGCCAAAACGGCTACAAAATAAATACATAAAAATTAACATAAACCATACAAAATTAATACAATATAAAACAAAACGAAAGCAAAATTAATACAATAACAAAGCAAAATACAATATGAAAACCAAACCAAAACAATATAAATACAATATTAAAGCAATCGAAAAGTGTTTTAAAAAAAGTTTAATTGGATAAAAGAAATAGTTAAATTAAGATTTAACGCCTATTATAAAAAGTAGGGCTGAATGACCCAAGGTCAAAGGCCAGAAAATAAAAAAAAAAAAGATTTAACGCCATTTTAAATTATTTAAAAATTCCATTATCAGCCATTCATCGGGACCCCTATCCAAGGTTCATCGGTGCTTGACCTTGCTTCTCATTAAAGTGACTGTTGCTTTTCAAGATGGATGAGTAGTCAAAAAATGAAAGCCACCGGATACGTACAGTTCGTAAATGAATATTGAGATGTTTCTTCAACATGTTTATAAACCTAAAGTTTAAGCATCCGATGGCTTTGATTTTTTTTTTTTTTTTTGCTGGTCCTGATTTGAATTTTATTACGACCACGGGCAACGAGACGAAGTTCTATATTTCAGAATTAAACTAAAACAGCCTTTACCAACCAGGCGTCATAAGGGGTTCCGCAAGTATTAGGGAAATATTAGTTATAAAATTGCTAGTTTTTTCTAAAACAAAAAAAAAAAATTAATAATTTAAAAAATAAAAATATTTTTTCACAAATTAACCCATTGCACTCGTTCTTACTACGATACGATACGATAAGGCTACCTCCCAACGTTTTTTTATATTCAATCAAAATGAAAGAGGGCTCGCTGGTGTAGTGAGCTAGGGTGTCAGCTTCTGCAAAGAAGATCCCTGTTCAAATCCTTGGCGTGCGGGATTTTTCATTAAATAAAAATATTTATTTAATGTAAACAAATCCTCAAGCAAGCCATGGATTGGAATATAGGATCTCACCACAATAGCCCTCAGGCAACTCTACGAGGAGAGGGAGTTGCTGTGACATCCCGTCCTGTGGAAGGGACGTAAAGAAGGTTCCCTCTCAGTGATGCATTCTTCGAAAGGAGTAGGCTACACGCCGGTGCTGAGGGAGTCCCTCCTCAAACTAGGACATCCTACATAACATAGAAGAGGTTGGATATAAGGAGCCGGTTGGAACAAGAAATAAGGATTAGTTCACTAGCTAGAGACGAAAAGCAGGAGGAGGAGTTAGAGATAGGAAATGATGTAACTTCAAGGGGTGCCGGTAGATGGCTACGGCCAGAGGCCGGTTGGGTTTGAGGTGTGTGTCTTCGTACACGTAAGCACCTCGGGCAAATAAATGGGGATCACGATAGGAATTTCAAATATAAAAATCAAAATGAAAATATTTTTATGGGTACATATTACAATTTAACTTTCCGGTTTGTTAGACAAAATTAGGAAATACGTGACGAGATATGATTAAGAAAAGTCAAGGGTCCGCCGCAGGCGACCCCGTGCCAGTTGGAGGCTAGAGTGTGTATGAATTTCAAAATTACTACTAAATGAAATCTGACCGACATACCTTATTTTTGATTTGGCTTAAATTTTTTTTACGGGTTCTATATCGAAAAAAAAGACCCGTATTTGAAGATTTTTTTTCTTTGTAATATTTTTGAAAATAGAGACGGTCAAAAATTTGAGAATTTGGCGATTTTTGGCTTAGAAACTCACTTTTAAAAATTCATAACTCAGGTTCTATTTGAGCTAGAAAAAAACTTTTTTTACCATTTTAAACCTAAAAGAGTGAACTTTAAGAAAAAAATTGTTGCAGCTACATTTATTAAACATTTTACATTATTATAAACAATTGAAATCTTTAAATCGATTTTTAACAATGGGGCCCCTTTAGCGGCTTTAGCGGGTAGGCAGGGTAGGCAACTGCCTACCCAATAATAATGTCGGTTTTGGCATAAGCTACAACAGAGTTCAATTTTAATAGTTATTTAATTTATATCCACTGTTGTAGTTAAAAAAATGTCATCCTTTTCTGTGTAAGTAAACGCAAAACTTTTGGGAAAACAAACAATAATTATAGCAAATATGATTCAACGCTTGGCAACGCTGGAGCTAGAGAAATGACAACATTTGATATGTCAACTCAACTTTGTCGTTTTTATTTCACAAAACAATAACTTTAATTAAAAATGTTGACACCCCGGAAAGTTGCCTATCCAATATCTTCATCCTAGATCCGCCCCTGGCCCCAAACGTAGCATGTTTTTAGTATAACCATCGCATTCTACGTCAAATTTTGTGTCGAAAACGGTTTTTTAATTGATGGAGAAACAATTAGTACTCTTGAAAAAAAATTAAATAATCTAGCGCGAACGTCATATCGACGCGCATGTTCCAAGACACGCCACCTTTTCTGGTCCCATACCGTTTTTCTGTTTTATAGTGGTACAAGTAGCCTTCGGCGGGCTTTGTTACTGCCAGGGGGCTACGCCCCCTGGTCCCCTTGCTATTCTTTGGCGAGAAAAGGCACCAAATTTATTCTTGCTCACTGTTTGGAAATTTTAAATTTCCCTCTCTGACTTAAAGTTTTAAATTTCCATCACTGACCTCACTTTCTCTGACTCTGGCAAGGAGGCGCAGCCCCTGACAAGTGGCAAAGCCTCCGATGGTGGGTTTTGCCACTTGTACCACTATAAAACAAAGAAAAACGGTATGGACCCAGAAAAAGAGGCGTGCCTTGGAACATGCTCGTCAATATGACGTATTATTTAATTTTTTTTCAATAGTACTAATTGTTCCTCCATCGATTAAAAAACAGTTTTCGGGCACACGATGGTTATACTAAAAACATGCTACAATTGGGGCCCCATTGTTAAAAATTTCAATTGTTGATAACAATGTGAAATCTTTAATAAATTTTGCTGTAATAATCTCTTTCTTAAAATTCACTCTTTTAGCTTTAAAATAGTAAAAAAAAAGTTTTTTCTAGCTTCAAATAGAAGCGGAGTTATGAATTTTTAAAAGCGAGTCTCTAAGCCAAAAATCACAAAATTCTCACCGTAAAAAAAAATTTCTCCCAAATCAAAAATATGTCGGTCAGAGACTGTTCGGTTTGTAAAAGAATCACCCATATATGGACCCTGTTACGCATTAGTGTGTCAAGCGCCAGCTACGGAGATTTAAGAAAATTAACATTAAAGTTTTTTGTTTTTCATTGGATTATATATAATTTTTTTCTTGTCAATTGTGCAAGTAACATTAAATATAAATTTTTTTAGGACATGTTTCATAAAAAATACTATTAATTATAGCATTTGAAACAATATTCCGTGCTTAACTCAATTTTTAATTTCTTGGCGCTTGACACACTAATGCATAACAGGGTCCAAATATCAGAATATTTTCAGAGATTTCATATCATCCTTAAAAAAAAAAAATAAATATTTGTAGAACTGTATTTATTTAGGCCATGGGATAGTAGGAACTAATTAAAATTTATTAATTAATTTGTGTAGGAATATCAAGAAGTGCCTTAAACGGTTAATAATTTATTTATATTAAATTAACGAGTATAAAAAATAATTTGCAGGTTTGGTTGGCACGTGGAGGAGGTCAAATGTCGAAATGAACCTGCAACTGCCTGAGGTCATGCCTGGGCGGATCCCCCACCCAATGCCTGTTATTACGTACCTATAAATGGATCAAGAGCATCAACAAAAACAAACAACAACAACAACACGTCTATCAATAATTCCTTGATAAAATGTCAATAGGTATTAAGAAATTTCATTAACATTTTATTGATAAGGTGAAATATTTAAAAACAGTCCCGTTTTATGACCCACTCTTATTTTTTTTTTTTGTGAATTTAAATAGATTCATATCAAGATGATGTTGTAATAAAATTTTTTATGTCTTATTCAATTACCATCAAGGAATATAATAGGTGGGATAAGTCTTAGAGAGGGATTTAATTTTATTCAAAAATTAATCTAATCAAGGAGGAAGAGATTTTTTTTTGTGTATTTGCTATTGTATTGTTTGTTTGAATATTAATACAAAACGCACACAGACCGATCAAATCTAGAAAATATTGCCGACGTTGACGTGGTCAACTTGAAAACATTTCATCGTCATAACATTTTCAAAGAGCATCAGCACGAGAAATTTCATTTTTCAGGACAAATCCATGCCTGGCAATGGGTTAGAGCAACAGTCATAAAGATTGTTGCAGTTAAGCAATGCCAAGTGCGGGTAGGTGGCCCCGAGGAATCAGCTTGTGGAACGTCCCTCGGTAGCCATCGGTACATAAATTTTTGTAAACAATAAACCCCTATATGGGCCCTGTTACGTATTAATATTGTGGCGCTTGACACACTAATGCATAACAGGGTCCAAATGGCCTCAGTAGTCGAAAAAGAACTTTAAAAAATAGCCATTTTACAAAAACACAATTACATAGAAGCTATAATTTCTAAACGAACAAAGCTAGTGACATGAAAACAATAGTGTCAACGAAACAAAAAAAAAATTAAGATCTGAAAAACTAATTAATTTATATATTATAAGACTGGTGATAACACGGTTAAGCTTCTATTGGCTGTTAGAAATGATCGATAAGAGTTTTTCCAAAAAACAATGAATCTTCTTAAAATGAGTTGAGGAGAAAAAATCTGATGTGACTGATCCGATAGCACACAACCTATATTTCTTAAGAAATATGAAGAGTAACTATGAAGAGTAAAGTTCAAAGAAGATCTAAAAAATAATTGATTTTTGAATTTTAATCAAAATAGTTGAAGCGAATTTTGAGAAAATTGAAAAAAAAAAAAAAACTGAAACAGTACATGAGTAAAGTACTAGTACTCCTGGGCCGATTTTGTTCAAAAGCTTCGCGTTACGTCTCAAGGGAGTAAATCTTCTTCTTCTTCTGTCCTCGCCATTATTAATCCCGGGGTGCGGGGTCGGCGGTCTCATTTTCAGAATTCGATCCCGTTTAGGCCGGATTAGCAAGACTCTACCTTCGCTAATCGAAAGTTGTGTTCTGTGCTCATCACACCAGTCGAGATATAATTAGTTTCCGCCGATATATTAGAATTCAAGAAGTAAAACTTATAAACACGGGAAAATATTTATATTTTGTTACCATGGCAACCATTTCTCCTATCTTTCCTAGGAAGCACAAGAGTAAAGTGTGCTTCAAACAATTTTGAGGGCAAAATGAGAATATACATTTTAAAGAGAATCTAAAAAATAATTGATTTTTGAATTTTAAACAAAATCGTTTGAGCGAATTTTGAGAAAATCGAAAAAAAGTGAAAAAGTACATCAGTAAAGTACTAGTACTCTTTGGCCGATTTTTATTAAAAGCTATTTTCACGCCCTACCGGGGTGCCTAACTTAAATATAAAATTTCAGCTTCATAGCTCAATTCCTTCATGCTTACAATTGAACACAGACAGACCATGTCGAGAAAACCACTTTTTTGGATGCATTTTTTACTTAATTTTTTAACACCCAATTTTTGATGTTGATATTTTAACGTCTGTTTTTAGAGAATCGACCTGATCGTGTGCAAAATCAGAGAGCCCATTCAATTGCAAATCAATACATGTTCTACATTCACCTATCAGAAATAAATCAAAGTAAAATTTCGTCCTTGGCACATAGAGCACACAAGAATCAAAGTTGAATGCCAAGAGGGCATTAGATTAGAGTAATTGGAACATCCATGTGCACGTGTCACTAATTAATAGTTTGTATGCAGAGAGCGTTTAGTCAGTCCTCTATTGTCCTTTTAGAATAAATCTTATACGTATATATCCTGGTAAAGGGATAAAATATAATTTTTTATGTCTATTTGGAAAGCTATAAAATTAATTCCGCCACCGGTAAATATGTATATTTATTTTTTTTTTTTTTAAGTTATTCATAAATAATAATAACTCACATTTTATAGGTTTTTTGCGAGAGAAATTTTCTACAGTTCAAGGAGCGTTTAAGAAATTTTATTTTGTCAGATAGATCAGATGTGACTGGTCACACAGTACACAGGCTTATTTTTCATTTATTTAATTTATAAATATTTTAATTAAATATTAAATTACCAAATAAACAAAGCATTGTTGAAAATTAGAATATTTTTTTAAATAAGCCTTATATGATATAACTTTAATATTATTTCCTTTTAACGTCAAATCGATGTAAATAAATGTGAATATATTCTAGGTTAGGCCTATACGACACAGCTTTTAATGCCTGTCAGAATTTTTTTTACAATTGTCAACCAAAATATGGGGATTGACTTCCCCGAGACTTTCTCGTATATTCTTTTGGAATTACGTCTGGGTGTGTGTGTGAACACGATTGCTTAAAAACCAAAGCAGCTAGATCGATGAAATTTGGTATATGCTCCTTACACTAAAACTGTAGATTTCTATCAACTTTTGGAGTAAATACGTCACTTGGAAGTAGTACTTTACTTAAAAAGTTTTTTCAAAAATTTTGAAATTTTGAATTTTTTTGTTATATTATGATAAAATACTCTATTTTAAAAGTTTTTATTCTTTGACATTTTTTCGAAAACTGAATAGTTTTTGAAATAATCAAAGAAGAAAATGACATTTTTCTTTAATTTTGATAAAAAAATCAAAACAAAATCATACAGGTGTCATTAAAAAAGGGTAAATATAAACAAATTCATTTGTTTCACAAATTCATTTGTTTATATTTACCCTTTTTTTAATGACACCTGTATGATTTTGTTTTGATTTTTTATCAAAATTAACGAAAATTTTGCCCACGGGGCGTGGTGTAGAGGTTAGCGTGCTAACCTCATATACCAAACGTCGCGGGATCGGACCCCAGGCAGTCCGATGATTTTATTTAAGCCATCTGGATACCAGATGGCTTAAATAAAAATGCCTGGACCCTAATATATATAAATTCATAAATAACGGTTATCGTAAATGTCTTATATGGCCTGAGCTGCCGAAAAGACAGTGTGGATGTGTGTGTGAGTGTGAGTGTGAATGAGAAAAAAGTGTGAATGTTTAAAAAAAAAAAAAAAAAAACGAAAATTTTCTATTTCTTCTTTGATTATTTCCAAAACTATTCAGTTTTCGAAAAAATGTCAAAGAATAAAAACTTTTTAAAATAGAGTATTTTATCATAATATAACAAAAAAATTCAAAATTTCAAAATTTTTGAAAAAACTTTTTAAGTAAAGTACTACTTCCAAGTGACGTATTTACTCCAAAAGTTGATAGAAATCTACAATTTTAGTGTAAGGAGCATATACCAAATTTCATCGATCTAGCTGCTTTGGTTTTTAAGCAATCGTGTTTACACACACACACACACACACACACACACACACACACATAATGCCAAAAATAGTTTTTTTGGACTCAGGGAGGTCTAAAACGTGGAGAAACATCAAAATCTCGAAGTCGAATTTTTTTACGATTACATAACTTTCTCTATACGAGAAAGTAAAAAAAAATTGTCCCGACAATTCTCGTTTCAAAAACAAAAATTGACAAATTGTCAAAATTCACCTATCAGCCTAGAAATTTTATGAAACCAAAAAGTGACAAATTGTCATGACAATTTTACAAAAATGTCATTTTTTTACGTGACAATTAAGTCAAGAGCGGATTTTTATGAAACAGGTATTCGACAAATTGTCACCTGTCACTTGTCATTGTCAGCTTTATGAAATAGAGGGCCCTGGTGTGACTGGTCGCACACACAACTTATCTTAGGTAATTGAAAGTTGTGTTCTGTGCTTGTCACACCAGATATTTTAATTTAGTTTCTGCCAGTACAATTTGTTTGCCTTCTCGGCTACTGAGGCCATTTAGGGGTAGGCCTATATATTTATTTTTAAAATTATTGAGGAGGATGTAAATAAATAAAAATCTGGAGATGATATTCAGGCCAATTTATTCGAATTTTTAACACTCGCTATATGTCAACGTTTCGGAGTTCAAAAGATTCCTTCTTCGGGACTTTATAGTTAATAAAATAAAAATATATATCTTTCAATAGTTTTTTAATATAAATTATAATCTAACATATACTTTTAATTTTGTTGGATTAGCGCAATTAGAAATATTATTATTTCAAGAAGAGGAAGATTTATTGCGGTTTATTATTAAAAAAAAATGTATTTTGCAGGCCTGATGATGGTAGTTGGGCTACCGAAACTGATGCTAACCAGTCGTCAAACCTAGAATAAAGCAAACAACAATAAATTACTAATTTTATTGTTTTCTTGAACCACAATAGCTTGGTCAAAAATCTTCCTCTTCTATGAAATTATATACTTTTATTTTGTTAACTACAGTATAAGGTTCTGAAGGAGTCGTTTGAACTCCGAAACGTTGACGCATGGTGAAAATCCGAATAAATTGGCCAGAATATCATCTTCAGATTTTCTTTTATCTACATTCTTCTCTAATAATATCCACCAGGTTGACCCATAACCCCATTTTTAAAGTTATACGGATGGCTACCGGGTGACGTTCAACACGCGGATTCCTCGGGGTAGCCCACCCAAGGTTTCTACACGCATGACATTGTTTAACTCTATTTTGTCAACAAAATAGCATACATCTATCTCATTAATAATAGATAATAGTCTATTAATTGATAATAATTGTAAATACTGAATAAGAGGAGATATTTCGGTTATTAAGGCTGACATTTCGGTCTTATATAGACCATCCTCAGAGCGTTGGGCTCTCAATATATGTTTTGATTTTGCGAATATAAAATAAAAAAAACTTTATGATTTAGAATTTTCTTCCTGTTCTAAGACAGGATGAATTTGAGATTGGTGGTCTCTTTCTAAGCCGCCGGGAGGGGCTGAGTGTCTCTCGCTCTCTCTCTGTTGCTCTGGCACCTGATCTGTTTTATTAGCTATAGATCAGGTAACTGTAGAGTCAGGTTGCTTTGCCAAGAGACCCAATTACCTCATGGCTTTAACAAATCGAATTAGAATCGTCTTTTAATATTTTTTTCTCTCTCGTCCAAATTCCTTGCTAATATTTACATTATTTTAATTATATTTTTTATTTTCAATCTGTTAATTGTTTTACTTTCATAAAAGTTTTCGGCAATATAGATTTGCACACCTGCATAGTTAGAGAACTCCCCGCCCTTTGAGTTCGTGATTTTTTCGGAGTCCTTTCACATCCAGAGTGTAAAGCATAAACTTTCAATAAGTGAGAGAAATCCATACTATTTGTGTACAAAAATTTATAACAACCTGCCGGGGGACCTTAAAAATATGTTTATGTCACAGGTTTTCAGGTCGTCGCTCTCTCGCTTTCTTGTAAATAATGCCTATTATGCTGTAAAGGAATTTTGTAATATATGATGTATTTAACGAGTTCCATACATACATGTATGTATGCCCCAAGGAACAAATAAAATTTATTATTATTATTATTATTATAAATTAGTTCCAGACACTTTAAAGTATGAAGGAATTGAGCTAAGAGATTGAAATTTTGTATTTAAGTTAGATACCGCCCTAAGATGTGACAGGAAGCTTTTGAACAAAATAGACCAAAGAGTACTAGTAATTTACTGATGCACTTTTTGAGTTATTTTTGATTTTCTCAAAATTCGCTCTAACGATTTTGAATAAAATTCAAAAATCAATTATTTTTAAGATGTATATTCTCAAAGATGATGAAAAATATGTCTGTTTTAGCTTGATTAGGATAGCGGAGGGCATCCAAGAAAGAAATCAAATCAGATAAAAATGTAATCAATCTTTATCTGATTTTTTATTTGATTGTCGACGTTTCGGACGCCAGTCGCGCCCTTCCTCAGGACCTATGATCGATACACAAATAGTTATAACAAGATATGAGTAAAGACAATCATTTATTTTCCTTCTGTTCTCTCTTAATATATACTTACAATCAAAATGTCAAAAAAAAAATACAGATGTACGTGTTAGGTCCTGAGGAAGGGCGCGACTGGCGTCCGAAACGTCGACAATCAAATAAAAAATCTGATAAAGATTGATTATATTTTTATCTGATTTTATTTCTTTCTCCGCTATACTAATGTATATTCTCATTTTGCCCTCAAAATTGTTTGAAGCACACTTTACTCTTGTACTTCATAAGAAAGATAGGAAAAATAATTACCATGGTAACAAGATTTAAATATTTTCCCATACTTATAAATTTTAAATCTTGAATTCTAATAAATTGGCGGAAACTAAATATATATCGACACGAAAAATCTGGTGTGACAAGCACAGAGGTTAGGTGTTGTGCTACCGGCCACACCATGTTTTTTAAATTCAAACTGGGTTTAAAAAAAAAAGAAATTTTTGTTATTTCTCCAGACCTTTATTTATTTATATTTTCATTATTTTAAAAATATTTAATAAAAAAAAGAAAAAAAAATTAATTACGAAATGGATAGTAATAATTATAAAGTGAAGGTATCATCTGTCTAACTGTGAATTGTTGATACTTTTTATTTAATTGATAAATCCCAGGAAAAGAAGAATGTCAAAGAATCCTGTTTGAACAATTTTAAAAACAACCAACCAATTCCTATTATGGAATCTAGATCTCGGGAATAATAAAATTATCTTTCTTTCTTTCTTTCATCTTAATAAAATCAAATTGAGAAATTTATAAATCACTAAAAAGGAATGAATATAAGATTGATGAGGAAATTCTCCTTTTAAGTTAATGAAGGAATCTTAGTGCCTGCAAGATAGGCAACAAAAATGACTAGTTCTTTTAATTATTTCCGAAAAATGTATATTCTTATTATGAATCATTATTAATAAGTAGCTAAATTCTTGAATTGTTAGTTTATAAGTGTGAAAATGCCACCGGGCTTGGCGTAGTTGATAGCGCGTCTGCCTTGTGTACCAAGGGTCGGAGGTTCGGATCCCAGGCAGTCCGATGATTTTATTTAAGCTATTTGGTTACCAAATGGCTTAAAAAAAGAATGCCTGGACCCCAAATAGATATATTAATTAATAACGGTTATCGTAAAAGTCTTGAATGGCCTAAGTTGCCGAAAAGACGGTGTGCATGTGTGTGTGAGTGTGAGTGTGAATGGGAAAAAAGTGTGTGTTTTTTTATTGAAAAAAAAAAAAGTGTGAAAATGAATAAGCATTTGCAAATTGCTTTCTACCCAAAAATGATGAAAATTTATTTCTACGTCATCAATATATTTTCTTTGTCACCCGATAACCCATATAGAGAGGGAGGTTATTATTTTTTGAAAAATACACAAGTGTAAAATATTTTTTTAAATTAATTTAAATAATTCTTTTCTAATTATTGTCAAACCTAACAATCTGTGGTAACTCTATTCGGTAATTTTCGTGGGAATAATACTGACAAGGGGACGGCCAAGTGAGTATATCACGGATTCGTTTGAAAAAAATTGAGGTGATACTTTGAGCCAAAAAAATGTTCACGTGTTTCGGCGTTTTACTCCATAGAGCCCCGATTGGCCAAAAAAAATAAATAAATACCGAAACAATTTTCGCGCTTTCAAGTAGTTTCTGTTTGAAACATTACGTAACAGTCAGCTGTGGCTAGGCTGGTAGCGTAGCCGACTGATAAGTATGTGGTCCCGGGTTCGATCGACGGGGGATGTAATTTTTTTTTTTTTTTAATCTTTTCATGTTATTGTAACAAACAATATATTTAAAACTGTTTCATATTATTTTTTTTTAGTAATTAAATTTTAAAATTTTGTTAAAATTGTTTTCCCGAGTTTATTTATTACCTTAAAATTAAAATTTAATTTAAATACATGAAGAAAATATCATTTATTACAGTATTTAAATATACCATGGTCAATGCTCTGCCGAATTAAAATCAATTATCCCACCCAATGCAACATATTCACGGAACACAAGAGAGGCATCTTCCCAGCATCCCTATGCTGTTCAGATCACGACTAACAGAACAAAACAATTTCATTCTTCCTTTGTCCCCATGACCTCCCGTGATTGGAACAAGCTCCCTGCGTCTATCTTCCCCAAAACCTACAATCTTCAGACTTTCAAGTCTAACCTCAACAGGCATCTTCTCAGTTCCCGCAGTTGAGTTCCCCCTTTATGCTTCTCCTTTTGTTTTTATTTTCTTCCTGGCTGCATGTGACTATTGGTCATTATAGGTCTTCGGACCTTATGCAACCATTCCAAAAAAAAAAAAAAAAAAAAAAAAATATGAAGAAATAAGGAAGGCATAAAATAATCCATTAATTAAATAAATACATGAAATTAATAAAAAATTTATTTGCTTATATTTGAAAAAAAAAAAAAAATTATGTACAGTCAAGCGAATATAGATAACTTACTTTTTTAATTTACTTGTACACTTACCCCACACGAAGTAGGGTGATATATGAACCGTGTTATTCAATGGTGTGTCAAAGACCAAAAAATTCAAAATTGAGTTAAGCATGGAATATTGTTTCAAATGCTTTAATTAATAGTATTTTTTATAAAATATGTCCTAAAAAATTTATTTTTAATGTAAAAGCATAAAATTATTTTTACAATATTTCAATGCAGGATTTTACATTTTTCAATAATGATTTATGTACTTAACATGTTGTTTCGTAATACTTAATTTGAAAAGAACAATTTTTCATTTGTGCGTCAAGTGCAAGACATCGTAAACAACTATACGCTTGAGATATATTGTTGCGTTTATGCCCTAAGTATTTTCAATTATGAACACCGGCATCGCTATTGTTTAGAGGTATTTAATATAAACTCAAGAAAATATTAATTTTATTTATTTCAAATTTATATATTCAATACACCATTACTATATTCCATTTGTTGAAATTTAATACAAGTATTTCATAACCTACAAAAATTATCAATAGTTATATTTTATTATAATTCATTTTTTACTTTCTTTTAGCCTAATTCTATAATATTTTCTATCTTTTTCTATGAACTATATATATATATAATTTTCCAATTAACAATAAATTAATATCGTTTAAGTTTTAACCAGTGTGATTTTAACAACCAATAAAAAGTTATTTACCAAATAATATTATATATATTTTTTCCCCTTAAATAAACAAAAATCATTTTTTTTTTTTTGAAAAATGAGAAAATTTTCTCTGAATTCGTAGACGTCAAAATTTAATTTTTTGATATTATTCCTGATAATGAAAATGAAGATGAGGATGAGGATCAGTGCGATTTCGAAAAGACAACAAAACAAATATTAGGTTAGGTTAGGTTGAAGTGGCCGTAATATTAAGTCTATTTCATTATTATAACTTTGATTTACTGTTTCCAAGCTATTTATTCGGAAATTAATTGATGAGAAAATTTTGATATCACTTTGTATTTAATTTTAAAATATTAATACTATTTAAAATTGATGAATGTGATTTTGATAAAAAGTTTCTATGCTACTAGTATTAAATATAAAGAGACTTTGAAGCATTTTTGCAAATATAATTGGACTTAGAGAATTTTTCAATCACGGGTCAAAGGACTTTGAAGCATTTTTTACAATTATATATCGCACATAGAGAATTTTGTAAAAATAATTTTTTATATTTTATTTTTTTCTCTAAATTAGTCATATTTTTAGAGATAATTTATGAATATCTGCCATAATTACAGTATTTACTTGCACAATTGACAAAAAAAATGATATATAATCTAATAAAAACAATTTAAATCAGAAAAACTTTAATGTTGATTTTCTCAAAACTCGATATTTGGTCTTTGACACACCATTGAATAACAGGGTTCATATATAAGTCATAAAAACATGCAAAACAAATAAGTAGGCGACAATTAGCGCAGTTTATAAGGATATTTAAAAAAAATTTTAAAATTTAATTACTAAAAAAAAATAATAAAATATGAAAAAAAATAATATGAAACAGTTTTAAATATATTGTTTGTTACAATAACATAAAAAAATAAAAAAAAAACAAAATTGCATACTCCGTCGTTCGAACCCGGGACAAAATACTTATCAGTCGGCTACTCTACCAGCCTAGCCACAGCTGACTATTACGTAATATTTCAAACAGAAACTACTTGAAAGCGCGAAAATTGTTTCGGTATTTATTTATTTTTTTTTTTGGCCAATCGGGGCTCTATGGAGTAAAACGCCGAAACACGTGAACATTTTTTTTGGCTCAAAGTATCACCTCAATTTTTTTCAAACGAATCCGTGATATACTCACTTGGCCGTCCCCTTGTGAGTGTCCATTTCCGTCATCAGGAGTAGGAATCTTATAATTTTTTGCCATAACGTGGATTTGAATTAGTTGTCTCGAACTCTACTGCCTTATCACCCCTTCAAACTAGATAATGAGATAAAGAGTGTCTAGTTAATTTTTTTTAGAAAGGAGATGGTATTAAAAAAAAATTAACCGGTAATGTGACGTCACAGGATGTTTTAGAAACGATAGAGATTGTAAGAGAATAGGCCGCCGAAGCCGAACTTTCAGCTAGTACATTTATAAACATGGAATTAATACAGATGTAGAGATGTAGTCATAAAAATATTTATCCCGAGATTATAATCTTATTAACTGTATCTATTTATTATCGAATAATAATATTAAAAAAAAAAAAAGAAAATCTCTTTATTAACGCAAGAAAATAAATTACCTCAAGGCTTAAAAAGTAATATTTATCATAAAATATTATTTATTTAAACAGAAGACTTTAAAAGGAAGTGTTTGTTATGTATGCATTCAAGTCTCTTTTTTTTAACTTCAAACCGTACAAGTGGAGTGCATAGCCTTCATGTCACCGATTTGAACGAAAATTATTTTATGTGTATTAATTAATGAAAAACAAATTCTGTTAAAGCGAAAGAACGCACTACTCAACCGTTCGTCTAAAAAGAAATGTTTAAGATTTCGCCCGCATGCCCTAAGCTGTTGCTAACAATAACATTACATCGGTAGATCGGTAGCGTTCATTCTTTGTAAACATGAAATCCTTAATTTGCAAAACGAAAGATGCTTTAAAATTTATAATTATAAGATTTTGTGAATGAGAGTGGAATTTTTTTATTCAAATCTAGTCAAGGAAATATGAGCCAGGAGATTGACCCGAAATCCTTGGCCCTGATGATGATAGTTAGTTGCTAAAGCGGACGAGATTAAGGAGCATCTAAAGAAGAGCAGATGCTGCAACCTTGAGATGAAAGGACCAGTCGTCATTCCACTCCCCCCTCCCCTCCCCCTCCACCTATCCTTCTTTCCTTTCTGTTTACATAACGAAAAAAAAAAGAAATTGATCAAAAATTGAAAGATCGACGATAGATAGAAGTAAATAAATATTAATATATTCAATAATATTGAAAATGAATATATTAAGAAATTTAATTAGAGTGGCGTAACGGTACTTATTGGATACCAAATTTTTCACATCATTAATTTTTAATATAAATATTAATAAAGCCCATTTTTAAATGGCAAAAAATCTAGTGTGACTGGTCGCACAGCACACAACTTTCTCTTACCTTCGGTAATCGAAAGTTGTGAACTGTGCTTGTCACACCAGATTTTTTGTGTTGAGATATATTTAGTTACCGACAGTAGGGTACATTTGAATTCAAGATGTAAAATTTATAAGTTTGGGAAAATATTTATATTTTGTTACCATAGCAACCATAGGAGAAATTCCTATCTTTCCTATGAAGAACAAGAGTAAAGTGGTCTTCAGAATATTTCAATGGCAAAATGAGAATATACATTTTAAAGAGCATCTAAAAAAATAATTGATTTTTGAATTTAAAAAAAAAAATCGTTGGAGCAAATTTAGAGAAAATCGAAAAAAACTGAAAAAGTGCATCTGTAAAGTACTAGTACTCTTTGGTCGATTTTGTTCAAAAGCTTCGTGTCACGTCCCATGGGGGTGCCTAACTTAAATATAAAATTTCAACTTCCTAGCTCTTTTCGTTCTTGAGATATCTTGTTCACAGACACACACACAGACAGACCATGTCGCGAAAACCACTTTTTTGGATTCAGGGGACCTCAAAACGTGAAGATCCATCAAAATCTCGACATCGAATTTTTGGCATGAATCCAATACTTTCTCTCTCTATATATATATTACATATATACATAGGTAAGAGAAAGTAAAAAAAAATCGAATTTGAGATTCTCCATTGTTGCGGTTTCGGACCCGATCGTATTTGTTTGAATTGATTGGTAGGCAATTCAATTGAGATAAATGTTTGGTTCTCATGGGGCGGGATGCAAACTCCTGACCTCTAGAAGAGGCATTTGTTAATATTTGGAATGATTTCTGTGACGAGATTCTGTTTGTTCTCAGAACAGAAGACATTTGCATCTCGTGTCTGGGTTTCCTTCCCGTCCCAAGCGAGAAAATTTTATTTAAATATTGACCATTGTTTATGCTGTGTTTAAAATTTCGCGTAAAAAATAAAATGTATTGGCATCATGTTTTGTGTTATTCGAAAGAGAATCTTTACCAAAATGTGGTATTTGATTTTTTTGTCGGAGCTAATCTTTGTTATTTTTCAGATCATTAGAATGGAGTGTCCAGTCGACAAAAATAAACATTTTCGACACCTTTTTCTTTTTTCGATTAATCGAGACGCAAAAGCTATCCGAGAGATTTGTTAAAGTGTATGGAGAAGGCGCAATGCCTGAAGGAACAGCAAGAAATTGGTTTACCAAATTCAAAAATGGAAATTTCACCCTCGCCTTGTGTTTATTCGGGCTTAACCATTCTTTGCGCGGCTTCCTGTTGTTTTTGGATTTTTCCTTTACTTGTTAGACCCAAAATGTCGAATTATAGTCATTTAGCTACTAAACATTCGTTCGGCAAATTCTCGAGTGGTTTGACGCCAGTCTTACGCTCTTCATCATACTCATTTTGTCCGGAATCAATAGCGTCTTTGTGGTCGAAATTTCCATTTTTGAATTTGGTAAACCAATTTCTTACAGTTCGTTCAGGCATTGAGCCTTCTCCATACACTTTATAAACCTCTCGGGTAACTTCTAAGCCATTGGCGTCTCGATGAATCGAAAAAAGAAAAAGGTCTCGAAAATGCTTATTTTTGTCGACTGGACACTCCATTTTAATGATCTGAAAAATAACAAAGATTAGTTCCGACAAAAAAAATCAAATACCCCATATCATATAAAGTCTTATATGCCCTAAGCCCGAAAAGACTGTGTGAGTGTAAGAGTGAAGGCAAAGAAAGTGTGAGTGTATAAAAAAAGAAAAACGATAAAAAAAAAATCTGTTGAGAAAACAATTTCATTTTCGTCAATTTAAGTTCCATTCTGCACGGGCAGAAGTCAACCCATGCCCCCGGACTTGGCGTAGTTGGTAGCGCGCCTGTCTTGTATACCAAGGGTCGGGGGTTCGGATCCCAGGCAATCCGATGATTTTATTTAAGCCATTTGAATATAATATAGATATAAGAGAAAGTACATATTTAAATTAGAGAAAGTAAAAATTAAAGGTGTTATATTTTTTATGTACGAAATTACTCAAAAGTATATAGCCCAACCATTCATTAAAGCCTCTAATTATTAACTTGATGAACATCTCGTTAAAGTACAATAGTTATTTAGTTTTTTCTCTATGGGTCAGGATTGTTCGTGACGAGATTGAATTAAACACTCAAATATACAATTATGTTTCAATTTGTCACGAATGGCAGCGCGAAATACACACATATTGACTATATCAGTGATTTCCAGCTATGCTACAGGAAATTATTACAACATCCGCACCCCAGGAAAGAGAGGTTAGAAATATTGGAAATTTTGAATATAACCAAGTGAACTTTTTGGTTAATTGATAATAACGTGTTATTTTAAAGTCCCCTCTGCCGAAAAGACAAAAAAACAAACTCATCAATAGTCTAATATTAAATAAATGATCTCTCACGGTTTAGGTAGGACAGCTCCGGACCCTATACATTTGTTGGTTAAGTTTAGTGGGCCTCAACTTGTTAAAATATCTATGTCAATGGTCAATTGACATTTATTTTGGTAAATTTAGATGCTGGAAAATGAATTCATTAGCTCTTAAAAAAATAAAATAAAAATATGGGGAATGACTTCCCCGAGACTTTCTCGTATATTCTTTTGGAATTACGTCGGGGTGTGTGTGTGTGTGTGTGTGTGTGTGTGAACACGATTGCTTAAAAACCAAAGCAGCTAGATGGATGAAATTTGGTATATGCTCCTTACACTAAAATTGTAGATTTCTATCAACTTTTGGAGTAAATACGTCCCTTGGAAGTAGT